>JAQGAO010006468.1:0-12269 GCA_034697705.1 Ommatoiulus sabulosus | reverse complement strand
GCATATTTCTGAGCATTTTATAGTTTTTTACATTAGAATTCACATTCTAAAAAACAGAACTTTTTGAACGTGCTATGTTTCCAGAAATAATTTGCCTCGTGTATGACCAGATTAACAGTCAGACACAAGTTTCTTTCTGTAGGATAGCCAATCAGGAAAGACATACGTACATCTACGTCATATGATGGAATAAATGACAATGCTGTCAAGTTAGTTTACCTACATTTCCCTTTGAAACAGTGCTGTCATATGCGAATTGTACTGATATACCGTAGGGATGTATTCGGAAAGTATCGCTGCGTGTGTGCAGCATCATGAAATTGTTTCAGATGAAATAACTCGAAATATGCATGTCAGTAGCTGAGCATTACACAAGCGCATCTTCAGTCACCATTTTGTCATTATTATATCCTATGGCGCGCATCGCATCATTATTCATTAAGGATACTCAGGCAGAAGCTTTACGAATCGTGCTTTATCAGTCGTGTATGGTCTTTTTGTGCAAAAGGAATGCATTATGTATTTTTTTTATAAATTGCCTTGAGTAAATTTTATAAACCAATTAGTGTGGCGATTTTGCACACGGGACTTTTCGACTGCCAATGTGCGATTCCTAAAGCCGTCTGAGTACCTCTATTGATGATGTGACTTTGGGGGATCGCGAATGTTGCGCATTGCTAAAATATTCCAGAGATTTAGTCATGTTTTTTATTATCAGTTTAATGTACATGTTTATATTGCATCGCAGATTCGCGGTATGGTTCAGTGAAAACAAATGTACATAATCATCATTGCATTTCGCAATGGTATACCTGGCAGGGACTCAAGTGAGGAATTTGGGTGCGAACACAAAGAATGCTTATTGGAGGCGCTTACCACTCGGCGTAAACTAGCGCCACCAAGCGGGATAAGAATGCGGTATGCTTATTAAATGAGGGCGCACACAAAGAAAGCTTAGCCGAGCCAGGCTGAGCTTACAAGAAGCGCTTATAAGCTTCTTGTAACCCGAATGCAGATTTTTAAGACACAGAGTGGCACACAGATCACTATTGGTCAAAAGTGTTGCCATGCACATATACACGATTGTATGCCGCCTATGTACCATAAAAACGTGTCCTGCGCGCATCATGAGATGCTAATGCGCGTGCAGTGGCGCCACCAAGCACACTCACAAACACGCTGATATAAGCGTTCATTGTGCGCCTCCAAAGCTGAAAACAAGCACGAAAGTAGCTGAAAGAAGCACGTCGAAAGTAGCCATTCTTTGTGCTCGCCCCCTTTGTCAACAAATTTATCAATTGATTTTAAGAAACTGTTATCGGAATGGATTTTTGATCCGTGATGGGGCGCAGGATCTTTCCTGGAGAAAGCAAAAACCTATAAAAATTACTGCTGGTTCATCAGTTTTTCGGCTATTTTTTTTTCTGCGCACGTGCATCCTGAGCGTGGTTATGAATTATTTTATGGTAAGCGAGGCCATTGCACCCCCAGGGCTGCTTTCTTATTAAATTATGCAGGAGGGGGACAAGCGTGATACCCGGTAAACAAGCAAGGGCCGACGCGCGTTCAGAGTTGGTGGTCTTTCACGGGTAAAGCGGACGGCGAGAACGGTCAACTTTTGCCGGACGTCCCCCGAAAAAAAAAAACCACCGCTTTATTGGACAATCGTGTTCCTGAATTTATTACAATCGTTACTGGCCCGGCCAAAATGGCAGATAATGAAAAGATTCGGCGCAATTATTTTTGAGCGAAGTTGCGGCGTGTGAATGGGTCATTGGTCCTGGTCAACCCCTGAACCGAAATTACCGAATCTCACAGCAAGGGAGGGGCTGCTGGAAGACGAAATTTTAAACGAAAAAAAAGGGGTTAGCCAAAAAGCGTGGGGAGGGGGTCCTTTGTCCTTGTCCAGGGGGTGCCTAGGGAACTATCTCACGCCCCGGCGATGGGTGACCATGTTCCCCCTCACCGCCACTGGCCTTTCGGACAGCGCTGACCAGCTATTAGGCACAAAGGCGGCTTTTGTCCCCCTTTGCACGTTTCGACAATCCCTCCTAGATTTCCAAAATTTGAGATTTTCCAGGTGTCGTCTTAGTTATTCTGAAGCACACGAGTTTATTTCTTTAGCTCATCCTTGAGCAGGCCTCCTGAAATCCTCAGCGCCATCTACGATGCGTGTTGTGCAGCAACTGTCAACGGGGCTAAAAAAATGGTGCATTTGAATTTGCCTCCAAGATTTCCAAAATTTGAGATTTTCCAGATGCCTTTAGTTATTGGAGGTTTCGGAGGTTTCGGAGGTTTTAGCTCATCCTTGAGACGACCCCTTGAAAACCCTCAGCGCCATCTATGGTGCATGTTGCCCAACAAGCTAAAAAACGGTGCAATCGAATCGCGGGGTGAAAAGTAAGTCTTTTTGGTAACCGGAAATGAGTGTTTTTGCGCAACGACGGTGTTTTTATCTAGTATAGCTAATTAACTTTTGCAGCAGCCAACTTTCGCAGACCTAATTGCGATTCAGTTAAAAAAATTAAACTGAAAACTGTTCGTTTGTTTAAAAAAACCACAACCTTAGCAGAAAAGATTTCTTTATCCTCTAAGATTTTGACCAATTATCTTACCCTTGAAATGTTGGCTTCACCTTTCTTGTATTTTAGCCAATCATCTGTTTTGATTTCTTTTGTGATGTGGAACTACGCCTTACCCCGACTTAAAAGGGTAGTTTTGGAGTTTCGGATGTCCTAAAAAGTAGCCATTTTTAATGAATGACGTCATAAATATATTATGATGACGTCACCAATTAAAATTCTTATAATTATAAACGTGATTCGTAAAATTGTAATGATGTTGTCATTCATTAAATTTAAGATGGCATCATTTGTTATAATGTAACGTCTGAAAAATCGGCCATTTTTAATGAATGACGTCACCCATGAAAAAACGTATGATAATACCGTTCATAAAATGTATATGATGACGTCATTCATTAAAATTAGGATGGCGTCATTTGTTAAACAGTATCATGCCATTTTTCCTTAAATTCTGATTAAATGTAAGAAAAAAATGCCCGAAAAATCGGCCATTTTTAATGAATGACGGCATATAAAGATATTCTCTGATGTCACCCATTAAGAATTCTTAGGAAAACGTCATTCATAACATTTTTTTGATGACGTCATTCAATAAATGGGGGATATGATGCAAAGTTTTGCAAATTTGTACTCGTAAAAGATTGAACATTTTCAATTTAATTTGTCCTGTTAATATGTTGACGATTTTGTAAAGTTTCCCCAAGAAAATACTAAACATTTTGCAAATGCAAAATTGATAATTTTAAACATTTTCAAATTTGTCCTCAGAAAATACTGAATACTGTATTTGAAAATTTTACAAAATTGTCTTTTGATAATTTTGATAATGTTGCAAAATTATCCTAAGGTCAGCGGTTAATAAAGTGCGTTATTTGGTACTACACGTGTACGAACCTGGGTTAGGAACTCAGGGTTCGCGTTTGTCAAGACGACGTAGAGAGACGACGCTGCTGCGTGCGCCATCTAGCGCGGGACGCCTGCAACTAGAGCAGCATGCCGCCCGTGCGTCATTTCTGGACAGCTAGGGGTCAGTGCGTGACCCAAAAATGACCGGATTTTTTTTAATGAAAATGACGCGGGGAATTTTCCGCACCAATATCCGCTCGAAGTAATGAATGGCCGAGCAAACTAGCTTTTTGACCAGCTCTCCCTTTAATAAATCATTCTGCCGCCGGGCTGCGCTCGCACGCACCAAACTTTCGCTTTTTCGGCCAAAACAAAAACAACAAAAATTGAAAAAACTAGTTCAAGTTTCATTACATCTCACGCGTCATAGCTCGGTTTATTAACCATCCCGGAAGTGGTTTGTCGGCCGCGCAAACTTTCCCTTTTTCTCTGCGGTTGAGGCGAAACCGTGCCAGATCATGACGACCTGGTGGCGCTGCCGTCGTCCCGGAGAGTGGGGATTTCACCTCCGGGGGCGTCCATTAATTAACGGGTCGAGTTACTGCACGGGTCACGAGCACGTGGGCCGCGGGGCCCTTCATTAAAATGCATGAAAAGTGAAATCTCGCGAGATGGGAGTCGCTTTCTGCACTTTTGCGTCGTCATTGAGCGACAAGGCCGTTGCATGCAGCGCCCTCTGGGAACAACCGCCAGAAACGTATAAACGGGTGAGGACATACTCGTGATAGATTGAACATTTTCAAATTTGTCCTCAGAAAATACTGAATATTTGAAAATGTTGCAAAATTATCCTGAAGTCAATGGCTGCACAAACACTCCCATTGGCTCAGTTTGAGCCTTCAGTTGGAAAGGAGTAAACTAATCATATCAAAAAATCAAATACTGAGGACCACCCGGGGTCAAGCACCGGAAGGAATTATGCAAACATATCAAAACATGCAGATGAAGTACATGCACGAATAAATAACTGCTTCAGCAAAATTCCACAAATAAGCAGTGAATTCCACGAGAAAAAAAAATGCATTCAACGGATTTCCACGATCAAATCAATGCACTTTTGGGAAAATTTTGAGGACGTCCTTTTTGAATGGTTCCTAAGTGAATCCTAACCCAACAAGGCAACAACTTACCTCTTTCAGGTTCCCCAGAACAACCCTCCTTAAAAAAAAGAAAATAAAATGTAGTAAATATAAATGAAACATAAAAAATGACCAGTTGGGTTAGCGCACCCCGCCATTGGGTCTGCGGCGCCTCCAGGCGTCAGGGTCGACGTTAAACCTTGCCGGTGGCGCCCACATTTGCACCGCCGCCATCAACCGGAATTACCGTCAAGGTCCGGCCTACTAACAACAACAATGGCTGTATGCGGAAAAGCAACTTAAAATTCGGACGCCATTTTGGTTTAATAACGCAGCTCCCCCGCGATCCCAGGGTACCGACGAGACCCGAATAATGTCGGAGGCTCGCTACTATAAAAGGAGACAAGGTGGCCAAGAATGGGGACGACGGAGCACTGCAAAAAATAAAAAAAAAAAATTCAAACGAATGAAGAAAAAACAAAACTAGTGAATTTGGCCCATTTTAGAGGTTGCACTGTGATTTCATTGCGGTATACGTTTCACGAAATGTAATTGACATGAAATGTACACCTCGTATGTTTTACGCCAAAAAAATACCACTTTACCTACAAAAATAAAACACGGTACCCACGTGGTGTAATTTGGAAATAATATACATGTACATGTACGTCAAATATATTTGTTTCTGCATATAAATAATCGCTGCAATTTCCTGCAGGGCGCCTTCTGACATTGAAAAGAAATGCATTGAAAATATGTTTTGATTTGATTTGCACAGTGTAAGACATTTTACGTTGTTAAAATGCATTTTCTTTATTTATTGCATTTCATAGTGTATTCTTCTAAGTGCATTTCATTATGCATTCTTCTAAGTGCATTTCATTATGCATTCTTCTAAGTGCATTTCATTATGCATTCTTCTAAGTGCATTTCATAATGCATTCTTCTAAGTGCATTTCAAAAATTCATTCGGCTAAGTGTATTTCATAACTCATTCTTTTCAATACATTTCAGTATGCATTCTTATCAATAGTTTCAGTATGTATCATTATCAATTCATTTCAGTATGCATTCTCCTCAATGCATTTCATTACGCATTCTCGTCAATGCATTTCATCACGCATTCTCGTCAATGCATTTCAATACGCATTCTCGTCAATGCATTTCAATACGCATTCTCGTCAATGCATTTCAACACCCATTCTCGTCAATGCATTTCAATACGCATTCTCGTCCATGCATTTCAATACGCATTCTCATCAATGCATTTCAATACGCATTCTCATCAATGCATATCACTATACGTATTCTCCTCAATACATGAGAATACGTATTGAAAATGATATATATTGTACACGTACATGTATACAACTGCCTATATCTAAATTTTGCCCAACATTTTTCTTTTTTATTTTCTGAATAAATTTCTAAACTCTCTAAATTCCCTATTTTCTATGAATTTATCGTTTCTTTACCTTTCCCCATGTCAAATTTTTCTCAGTTTTTAATTATTGCCTTTTACTTTCTCTTTAAGATAAACATATCGCATTTGGATACTTTGTCTGCATATTGGATTTTCGCCTGAAGTGCCCAATTAAAACTAAAAATGGACATCAACCCAACGGACCTGGAACTCGATCTGAACAAGCGGCAACTTCGGTGAGTCGATCTTTTTAAGTTTAATTTTTTTGCATGTCATGCAACTAAAATTTACGCATTTGTCAAAACCAGACTCGGCTTATTCCATAAGGCATTATTACAGTACAAAAAAATCTCGAAACTAACCTGTAATTTAATCAAAGAAAGCATGCAATTCTTTATTGATATCTTGGCAAATGCCGTATGCGTGAATGATGCCGATTTTTGGCAAAATAACTACAGCCACGTGCTCAGTAAAATAAAAACAAACTGCCACGTGATTAAAAAGCAGACGATTGTTCGTATTTTGAATCCTATATAATACAGGGCTCCTCCAAATCTGGAAAACCTGAAAAGTCAGAGAAATTGAAAATATCTGGAAAAGTCAGGGAATTAAGAGTGAATTAATATTTGAAAAAGTCAGGAAAAAATGAATTATTTAGAGAAAGTCAGGGAAAATTGAATTATTTTGAAAAAGTCAGGGAAAATTTGCAAATTTGCTCGGGGCCCATTTGCAAACTTTGAAAAAAAAAATTCAGTACAAATTTGCAAAGTTGACCTAATTTCAGAGGTCAATTTTGCTAAATTTTGACAGTTTCAGAAGACAAACTTGCGGAATTTTCCACGTTTTTCTAGCACAAATTTCCAAGATTATCCGCGATTTCCGAGCACAGATTTTCAAAATTTACAGCCTCTTCCGAGTACAAATTTGCACTAATTTCAACATTTTCCGAATACAGATATGTAAAATTCTAACAAACTTTTCATGCGAATTGTGCAGAACACGATTTGCAAAATCGTGGATAACATTGGCAATAGTCAATTTCGTCGTTGGTCAGGGAAACTTGTTTAAAAAACTGGAAAAGTTAGCGAAGTTGAATGTGAGATTTCTGGGGGAACCCTGTAATAGGAGCGCCGCGCCAACAAACTGGACCACCTCTTGAGCAAACACGAACATGTTTGCTGAAACCGTGTTTCTCGTCTACCCATGCTCACTCGAGGACCTTCGACCCATGACCTTTCGCCAAAATAGTGCGCTGATCTCGGAACCAATTCTGAGAAGCTGGGCCGGCAATATGTTCTCAAAGACGGCCATGGAACTCACCTTGCCCCACAAAAAAAAAAACGTTAAGCGTTCGTTTAATTTATCTTTTTCTATAATTAATAAGCGAAATTAACACGCAAAAAATGGCTGGAGGTGGTTGAACGCTGAAGCACTCGAGTTCGAGTGGGGTAGATAAAACAAAATCCGAGAAAAAGAAGCAGGAAAAAACCGAAAATTAACCGAAAAGGTCACACTATTTTGGGGTGTAAGAAGGGGAGTGTGTACGCCCTCTTGACTGTTACTTCCTTGCTCTTCAAAAACTCGATCGCATGAAACTTTCCAAAAAAAAATCGAAAACTGGCTCGGTTTGAAAAAGCCGCCAAAATTTGACCATAGACACATGCTGCCTCCTTTCGGGTGTGCGGAGAACTATACGCTGAACGGCGTACAGGGTGACACAAAAAAAATGTACAGTGGCAAAGATGTTTCCAAATTCCATGGAATGATGGAACTGTCAACGAAACTATGAATTTTAAATGATCATGGAAAATGATTATTCGAATGAATCCTGGTGTATCCGTGGTATCGATTTTTTTTTCGAAGTCTAACTGAATCTCTTGCAAAAGTATGTAGGCCTATATATGCTTGGTGAAAATTTAAAATTTATGAAAACAGAATGAATCTTGATGAATCCCTGGTGGACATAGAATCCAAGGTGAATATTGAAGAAAACAAAGAGATTCTTCGCGAACCGTTTTGTAAATTTTGTTGTATCCTTGGCAAGCATCTTGTATTCTTCGTGAATCTTGTCAAATCTAGGTAAACCTTCCGTATTTCTTGCCCAGAAATAGACGTGTTGAATATGCAAAAATATGTATAAAATGCAAAATGAATGCAGTCAATGTATTATATACTGTACGTACCCTGGATATTCTCATCTTTTTAATCGATGAACTTGAATTTTGCAAACCCAAGAAGAATCTAAGACTCTTGGATCACATGCGTGCCATGTAGAAAGTTTGTTGAAAATCAAAATTTGGAGATACTGTTTTTGTAATTCTTCAGTAAATCAATTCGCCACCTGAATTCTGTCATTATTATTAAAATGAAGCCATGTCCATATCAAACTTTGAAGCCAAAAATCCGTATAGATACGTTAAATAATAAGCCAATGAACACTGTGGGGTGCTACCCTGTGGCAATCGATCTTTACCCGATATCAGATCTATGATTCGTTTATATGCGAAGGGCGTGGCTAAGGGCGCATTTCTAATGACGAACTGCAATGTTTTGGCCACCAGAACATCAAAGGAACCGACACGGAGTGAGCATATTGGTATTACGTATACTGTGACGTAACGGCATGGCGTTCCATATCAAGTGCCATTTTGCTGAATTATTCCTGCTGTCTACTTATCGATTAAATAAAAATGCTTGAAATTGAGGGTTTTTTAAACATGTGAAGGGTAAAAGGTACATTTTAACCTAAATTGCTTTTGTGCTAAATTGCATAGATATTACACGCTCGACAATAACGTAAATTACACATTCGTGATTCACGTTATTTACTAGTACATGTTTGGAATATTTACCTAATTTTGCAAATTCTTGATTTTTTGCATTACACATGTATAAGGTTTAACATCGCGTGAATACCTTCCTACTATTTTCGATCTAAATCTTGATTTCGTAAAAAAATCATAGTGCAAAATTAAAGACATTGCGTGCAGACAGGATTATCGCAATTCGTTATAGACGTATCAACTTTTGACGGCTTTGAGGTCGGTTGTCACTCGATATCCCAATTTCATTTCAAGTTGCCAAGTTTGGAATTGATATCAGTGAAGGAGCCCTGCTAATGCAAATGTCGCCATTTAATTTTAAAAAGTTGCGTTTCTTCCGTATTTTGTAGCCAATTTTTTATACTACACTAGCCGTAAAACTCGGACAAAGTTGCCCGGGCTGTACTTACGATAGCGACTTGCTGAAGCGACGAAGTAGGCCTAATGAACAAAATTCAACGAATCATGACCGCAGCACCCCCATGCTGAAAGCGCCCCTGTATTACCACTTCAGCTAAGGCGCTTCATGGAAGCACTTTTCCCTCACTAAGCCACATACATACATAAAACTCTTCTTTATATACACTGTATACAGTATAGATAGATGTACATGTATAAAACGAGACATTTTTTGGACTTTTACAAATTTGTTTTATATGGTGAGCGGGCGCATTCCAAACTTCAACTACAAAACAGCTGTTAAAGCAAGCTATGATTAGAAACTTAATTTGTTGTCGTGGCAAATCAACCATTGCATGGAATCTTTGAATCGGTTACGTTTTCGGCAGTCTTAATTTCAAATAAATTATTAATGTTGTTGAATTTATTAATGCAAATCTGATGATTAAAACATGATGTTGGCTAAATTGCTGTTGCTTAGATGGTCAAGAAAACGGGGACCAATTATTTAAAATATATAATAATAATATAAAATAATAATTATATATAATAATTATATAAAATAGCTGCTAAGAAATGGAGACTATGGAGTATTAAAACATAACACACTCAGGTAAAAACTTTATATCACTGTCTATTTAGATAATAGAAAGTTGATGCTAAAACCTTAAAATATCAAAATCTATCAAAGTCTTTGGTAAAAACATGCGATAATAACATCTGGATTATTTCAATGATAAAATCCTCGCCGAAGCAAAATCCAGAAACTTCTATGATAAACCTATGACAATTTCGATGATAAACCACTAGCAGAGTTCCTCTAGACCGGAAAGCGTCTGGGAAATTGAAAATGTCTGGAAAAGTCAGAGAAGAATGGTTTATTTTGAAAATGGCAGGGAAATTCAATATATTGATGTTGTCACAATCCAAAATTAATGCTTCTACGTGGTTAGCTCAGGGCCCATTTGTAAAATTTTCAACAGTTTCCGAGGAGAAATGTACAAAATTGTCAACAGCTTCCGAGGACAAATTTGAAAAATTCTCAACAGTTCCCGACAGATTTGCAAAACTTTCATTTTCTAAAGACAAATTTGCCAATTTTTTTGAAAAAATGAATATTTTTCTGCGTCGATTTTGCAGAGTCGTGGATAACATCGTCATAGGCAATTTTGACATTGTCTTGGTCAGAGAAATTTGTTTAAAAACATGGAAAAGTCATGGAAGTTGAATATGAAATTTCTGAGGGAACCGTGTCTAGCTTATACACTAGCTTATTAATTTCTCGTAAACACTTTTTGTAAACAGATTATATTTGATGTAAATGCATGCATTTTGAAGAAAATGGTAAACATACATTTTATGCAATCTTTTTGGCCACTGCTGTAATTATAACCAGTTTGGTTTCACATCTTATCTACATGCAACTATCAGTTTACAGCCAATCTACCATAGGTTTTCTATTTATGACAACTTTATCAGTTGGAAATCGAATTTTTCCATAAGGGCCATTATAAAATCCTCTGATCAGTCAAGTCAGGTAACGTTTGAAAAAAAAACATCCTGCAGCATTATTCGGTATGTGCCTTGCAGAAACGAAATTTAAAAACTCTCATAGGGGTCGCTGATTACCAGAGAGCCGACTTCTGTAAGGGTAAATGATAATCATCAATTGTTACAAGTGGCCATTTCTGAAGTTGTAATCCCCCTTTTTATATCATCCGTTCATGGCCTACCTGCGGTGAGTCATGAGTAGATGTAATGGGTTGCGAACCATTATTATTTTTTTGCGGGTTAGTTCCCCCCTTCTCCCCTAGGTGGTCGCTCGCCTACCCTCGCCGCCATACAATGCCCCCTTTCGAGTGTGAACACATCACAAGAATGTACACCTGTAATGCTCCAGCGAAGGTTGGCCACTCCAAGAATGGTCAATGGAGCGGCTAACCCCCAAATAGTCACGGTTATCCCTCCTCAATCAATCTCGAGTGCCAGGATTGCGTCTTTTTCCTTGTTTTAAGGGCGTGCTTGGCTTTCGTTGCACTCGTCAACACGCCACCAAGGTCAACTTTGAAGAAGGAACATTTGATGAGCTGAGGACATCATTGTTTACATGCATTTGCTGTTTCCAGAAGGGGTAAAACTACACCCCCCTTCCCCCGCAGGATCCGCCATAATCCCGTGAAGAGCTCCGTTGAAATAAATGTGCACTGCCCTATATACAGTATGTTATGCTATACGAAGGATGGCACGTGCTGTGGAATGGTTCTGGTACATATACTCCGTAAAAGCCCTCTGAAAAATTATTTCAACTGAAACAATTTCCTGTTGCTGCAAAATTGGGACGAAATTTTCAGAATATGCCCCAACAGTATATGACAGCACTGTTTTAAAGGGGAATTGTGGGGAAACTGACTTGACAGCACTGCACATTCCATCCTACGACGTATGGCTTTTCTTAGTGGCTTCCTCCAACAGAAAGAAACTTGTGTGCATGATTGTAAAACCTGTGGCGTCAGTTTCTTTCCAGAAATAATTTGCTCATGACAGGATCATTTACTATTCTGGAAATATATTTGTGAAGACAATTTTTTCCAACATACGGAAAAATATCTAGAAATACAAGTAGTTTATCTGGAAACAAGTTTCGGGATATAAATGGCTGCGTGTGTGACGGCCTTAAAGACCGTACTCACACACCAGGAAAGTTATACATGCATCTGGAAATAAATGGTGAGAAATTGCTGGAAAAGTTATTTCAAATGAAACAATTTCCTGCAATGCTGCATAGATGAAGCTTTTTTCAGAATATATCCCTACAGTATATGGCAGCACTGTTTGAAAGGAAAATCTGGGGAAACTAACTTGACAGCACTGCTTATTCCATCCTAAAACGTACATGTATGTCGTTCCTGATTGGCTATCCAATAGAAGTAAACTTTTGTACATGACTGTAAGACCTATGGGTGAGTGCAGAGGAAAACTTATTCATGTAGTTTGCTAACTTATTTTGAACCAGTGTCGCGTAGTGGTATTGCAGACTCTTACCACTAGGCGACAC
>JAQGAO010006467.1:0-12269 GCA_034697705.1 Ommatoiulus sabulosus | reverse complement strand
CGTCGTTCGTCACATTCTGACGACGTACGTCGTTCGTCACATTCTGACGACGTACGTCGTTCGTCACATTCTGACGACGTACGTCGTTCGTCACATTCTGACGACGTACGTCGTTCGTCACATTCTGACGACGTACGTCGTTCGTCACATTCTGACGACGTACGTCGTTCGTCACATTCTGACGATGACGTCATTTTTAAAATTCTTCATAAGTTGAAACTTTTGTTTATAAATATAGGCCTACTCAGATCGGCGCTTTACTTGCAGCGGCGTTTTTAGCAGTCCTGAAATCGCGTATTCAAACAGGAATGTATTATATTATGGGTTTGAAAGCATTGCATTTCTCAATTTAATTAACGTAACGTAATTCGTAAAGCTTCTGTCCGAGTTCCCTTAATACGTGAAGCGTCTACTATTCCATAAGATGCTCTATGAAATACGAAGGTTGTGGTGACATTGACCAGTTTTTTGCCACTCTTCGCACTTCAGCTTAAGAGGGCTACGTTTTTTTCTCGGACAGAAGTTGAAATCGAAAGTCTCGTCAATACGTTGTTGTTGTTGTTCAAAAATAACGAAATTAACAATAAACAACAAAATAACCTCCAATGGCATTGAACTATAAACGCAGTTGATGAACCGCTCTAGCAGACTATGAAAAAAACTATCTATCTAACGTAGTTTTTATTTTTGATTAAGTTTCTTTCGATCGAGTTAACATCCAGCAATTGATGTGATTATCTGCAAAGTGCTTTGGATGTCACCAACTCTGTAAGGTAACATTCAAAAAGGACGTCCTCAAAATTTGCCCAAAATTGGACTTCCCCCTATCCCCTGTCCGCATTGTGTCCGGTCAATCAGGAATAAAAAATTGTATTCGGAATAGTTTGACATTTTTGCAAATTTGTACTCGGAAAACGTAAATTTTGAACTCTGAAAAGGTTGAGAATTTGGCCAATTTGTCCTCAGAATCTGTTGGAAAATTTGCAAATTTCTACTCGGAAACTGTTGAAAATCTTACAAATCTGTATTCGAAAACGGTTGAAGATTTTTACTTGGGAAAATGTGGAAAATGTTGCGATTTTTTCCTTGGAAAAACTTGGAACTTTTTGGAAAATTTGTTCTCGAGAAAACGTGGAAAATTTTGTTAAGATGACCTCGGAAAAGGTTGAAATTTTGGCGAGTTTATGCTCGAGAAAAACGAAAATTTTGCCAATTTGTGCCCTCAAAATTTAAAATTGTGCGAATGGACCCTGAACTTTTAAGTTCTCTGACTTTTCCAGGACTGGAGGTACCCTGTTTACTGACTTTTGCAATTTATAACCTAACTATGCGATATTGCCACTGTACATGAGGACGTCCTTTTTGAATGGCTTCTAAGAAACCTTCAGATAACGTTAGAAACTAGATATTAGATGTTTACTTTCAGACTTGTTTTATCGAAGCAAAAACCTGGGTAACAAAGCAGAATTTGGTTATTGTTGCATTATATTGTTGTGATAGCATGCATATAAATCAGTGTTTTTCAATCTGTTAGACCCCTGCGGATCGGCGAAAATAGGAAAAATATCTACAGAACGCTAAGGAAGAAATGCAAATCATTATCAGGGTTCCCTCAGACATTTTATATTCAACTTTCCTGCCTTTCCAGCTTTTTAAACAAATTTCCATGAGCGAGGCAATTTCAGAAATTGACATACGCTATAATGTTATCCACGATTTTGCAAAATCGACGTATAGGAAAATTTTCGAGTATTTTCCAAATTTGTCCTCGTAAAACGTGGAAAATTTTGTGAATTTGTACTCAAAAAACGTGGAAAACGTATTAAAATTGTTAAATTTGTACTTGGAAAACGTAGAAAAATTGTTACATTTGTACTCGGAAAATGTAGAAAAATTATTAAATTTGTACTCGGAAAATGTAGAAAAATTATTAAATTTGTACTTGGAAAACGTGGACAATTTTGAAAATTTGCTCTCGGAAAACGTGTAAAATTGCGTAAATTTGTTCTCGGAAAATGTTGCAAATTTGTAGCGGGGAAATTTCAAAAAGTTTGCAAATGCCTGAGCTAACCGCGTAGAAGCATTAATCGTGGATTGTGACAACATTTATATTCTGAATTTCCCTGATTATTTCAAAATAAATCATTGTTTCCTGTTTTTCCCAGGTCTAGGGGAACCCTAATTATTTACCATGTATAGTTATATGGTTGTAGTTTCAAAATCTAATAATATAAACTGAAAACGATAGTTATTATCATTTTCTGTCAAACCTAACTTTGGATTTGTTGGTTTTAATCTCTGCCAATAAATGAAATGAATAAAACAAGAAAGAAGCTTTAATATTTTTGTATTGCCAAAAATTCAGATGATGGACTAGCAATGATTTTGCCGACAAAGAAACACGTTGATTCTGTTATCACCTGAAATTTGATTTCAAAGAAAACGAAAATTTATTCATAAGGAGTTGTACGATATTCTCTCAAATTTAATCATCTACGGAGATGTTACGTTTTGAATTCTTAACTAGTAAAGCCTTGAGGTTCTTGTAAATCTTAGCTCTCCGAGTAAAGTTACATGTATATTGCCAACATCCCTTTTGAAGCAAATATTTCATTATCATGCACCCTGATAAGGGTCCCTTACCCGTTCAGTAATAATATCATCATTACTCTTTCATTACTTTTCAACCTTGTACGACCAGTGGAATTTCATCATTACTCTAAAGCAGGCTCTACGCGTTAATTAATAATGTCATCAACCGTAATTACATTACCTCCAAATCTTTCTTTAAGGTATTTGTTAACAGTCTAACAGACCACAACGCCATCTACGGTCTAATTTCTTTTAAAAACCAGCCTTTCTTGACTTATCGTCGTACGTGGCAGGCCTGTGTAAATCATGATTTTACGTTTTGACAAGTGGTTTCGGAGTTAAAAGAAATGTTGAAAAAATGTTTTGGAAGAAATCGATTCTCGTTTTAAATTGTGACATTACATGTCGTTTCCAATTTGGACTCGGTGACAAATTGGCTGTTATAACGAAGCTCGCCTTTTACGAATAAAAATGTGACGGGTTCATAAATTTGCTTTTAAAATCAGGGCCTATATACTCGATACTTCTAAATCGTAAAGTGCGAGACATGACTGTATAATCGAAGAATAAAGAAGACTATATTTCTTCGTTATTTTTCAATTTTATTGCTAGATTTACGTGCTTTGTTCCCTGGTGCATATGCCATCAAAATAGGCCCCCCTATTGTGGAAAATGTCGTATTGTTCGCTTTGTTGAACATTCCATGTCAAAATGACATCGAGCTCAGACAGTCCTCCTGCTTTTTAATAACTAAAACAGGACTAAAAACAGCTTCTTTTCTCGTAATTCTTGACAAGCTTTAGCGATAAAAACTGTCCCATAATTTAAGAAGATATTAGAGCGACGTACGAGACTCGTATTCTTGCAGGTCTTTTTGTTTTGTACTTTTGGTCTGAAAACTATACCAAGTTGTCATCGAACTTAACCACTGAAAAAAAGTGTCTGAAAAGGGACATTCGGAGTGACGTGAAATTTGACAATGTTCAATAATAATAAAATAATATAATGTTTTAAAGGTAAAAAGACACTGGAGCGTAGCTGTGCTATCCTGCAATTTTTTAACTTGTGCATCAGAATTTATCACGTACCACGTGATAAATTCTGAAATGTATTTCTCACGACCAAGATATATTTTTGAAAATATTACGCCTATATTACACTTTTCAACATAGTTTTTCATTAATGTGCACGCGTACGTTTTGAATAATATATTTCGTAAGATAATATACATTCGAAGAAAAAGGAAAAAACATCCAGCGATAAAGTATCAATATTATACTTTAATGTACTCTATTATACAGTATATTCTTACGTAAATAAGTATAACATTGATAAATCATGCACTTGCGTACAAAGTTACGTAATGGAAAAGTTTTAAATAATACGTTATTTAAAACTTTTCCATTCCGTTGTTTATATAAATCTTAGTTTGTCAGAATGTATTTTTTTCCCAACTAATTGAACGAAGAATTAAATTTAGACCTGCATTTTTTTACGAAGCAAAAAGCCTCGTTTTTTTTTTTTTTTTTTTTTTTTCCAAAGTAATTGCAGTTTAATGGATTTTTGTCATAAAACCTTTTTTTAAAAAAAGGGGGCCCCCCATTCACAAAGACTTTAATTCCTGTAATAAAACACATTACTTAATCCAACTACGTAATGTCTATTAAATATTTGGTAGCACTATGTCCACACCCTATAACTTAGTTTTTGCGTGACATGAACTACAGTATGTCACGTTTATAGCGTACATATTTTCTTTACATGATCGAAACATAAAAGCTGAAAACCAACTGATTTTGATTTTGACATCACAGAAAATTAAATTCAATTCTATCGAAGAAAAATAAATAAAATTAAATCGAATTATATCGAATAAAATTAAATCGAATTACATATCGGAAAAAATTAAATTGAATTATATCGAAGAAAATTAAATTAAATTATTCCAAAGAAATCTTTAATAGAAGAATACTATAAAGAATTTATTATAATATTTAATCATTCTTAAATTGTTTTGATCGTTGCATATAACTACACATGCATGCAACGTTCAACTGCATGTATATTAACATTTCCTTAGAAATGTCAGTCCTCGTTTCATTGACGAGTTTCAGATATTTGGTTCTAAAAGCAATTTTTTGTAATTATGGAGATGTTTATAAAAAAATATTCAGATTATAATCAGGAAGATGAATTGCATTTTGTACAATACTGTTAATATTACTGAACCCTTTGAAATGCAGAATTGGCATTGTTGATCAAAATTGTTACAAAGTTAGTGGATGAAAAAAGTTTCTCTCAGTATTAAGTTTGAACATTTGTTGTCAAAGATAGTTTTCCAAAAATATCAAGCTCACAACGAAATAAAAATACCTTGTGGCACATTATAAATCCATTTTGGACTTGAAAAATATATCAACTCAGGGTTTAACCAGTCCTGGAAAACCTGGAAAAGTCATTGAAGAATGGCTTATTTTGAAAAAGTCAAGGAAGAACTTTCAGAATAGGCATTCAAAAATTAAAAAAATTGAAAAATCTGAAAAAGTCAGTGAAGAATGACTTATTTTGAATGCCAGGGAAATTCAACTTAGTCATGTTGCTGCGATCCAAAATTAATGTTTCTACATGTTTAGCTCAGAGCCCAGTTTCCGAGTAGAAATTTTAAAATTTTCCACGTTTTCCAAGGGACAAAATGCAAAATTTGTCACGTTTTCCCAGTACAAATTTAAAGATTTCTCCAGGTTTTTCTCAAACGTTTTCACGTTTTTCGAGTACAAATTGTTCCACGTTTTCCGAGGACAAATTTTCAACATTTTTCTACGTTAATTTTCAAAATTGTCATTAGAAAACTTAGCAAAATATGTTCCTGTGATGATTTTGCAAAATATGTCAATTTTTGACTTCGTAATGGGTTAGGAAATTTTTTTGTAAAACCTGGAAAAGTCAGGGAACTTGAAAATGAAATTTCTGGAGAAACCCTCATTGCTTTCGAAGAATCTTTTGAAAACATTGTCCAAAGGGTCAAGTATCCGATTTCAATTCGAATCTGTAATTTTATCTGGAGGTATAATTACGTTACTGTAAGCCAATTAGATTTATCTAGACATAACGGTCACGTTTGCCCTTGAATGTCCTTACCGTGCCAACAAATTTCATAATTACCAGGTTTATGGTATAAACTTTCAACGACACTAAAAGCGTTTCTAATGAAATCACAATATAGGTAATAATTGACAAAAAATCTTTTTATATAATGGAATCATATTCTTAATTAAGTAACTTGACATCGTTACGAATTGTTACGCCCTCTATATTTTCTGTATAGTAGGTTAACGAATTGCCGCTCCATCGAATCATTATTGGTCCGGACATTTATCCCAAATCATTATTATGGATTTTATGCGTAGGCTCGGAAGTTTTCCTACACATCGAGTGCTAGTCGAAGCAAATTCTAAATGTTGATTCAGCTGCATTTCGCACATTGCCAGCAAATTATTTTACGAGTTCATGACAGATCATAACCCACTCTAAATAAGGCCATTTTCTGTTGGCAATGTTCGCTACGTATCGAATTATTTCGTAGAAATGTGTTGTTAGTTCGGAATTATAATCTCATCTTAAAGGACAAAGATACGAGGGGTGTTCATTAAGTTTTCGCAATCATTGTATGGATTTTAATGAAATGTGTTGGAAAAGATTCTTCCATCATTCCCGAACACAGTTCAACGTTAAAAGATACGTACGTTTTAAAAATTGCAGGTGCTCAAAATTGGTGCACAAAGATGGAGTCCGAGGAGATAGTGGCTCAGCGGCGTTTTTTTTTTAAAATTTTGAAGGCATTTCAGGAGCGGAAATGCGGGACGCGTTTAAGATCCGAGTAATGTCCGAACGTTCTGACTAGGAGTGGATTGGTCAGTCGAGAAATGGACGTTGTTAGTGTGAAAGATGGTGAGAGAAGTGGACGTTGAGTGGCTCCAACAAATGCTCGAGGCTTAAACGTTTTTTGAGCGAGGCATACACTCGATGCCAAAAATTCACCGAACAAAATGATCATTGTTTTTAAATAATAGATGGCGTTTACGTGGATTTCTCTAGAAAATTTGATTACAATTCATGCAACCATTTTTTTTAAATGATTGCGGAAACTCAATGAACACCCCTCGCATGAATTGATTTGTAATCTTGAATAATTTTTTTTGGATAATCCTAAAAATGGTAGAGCAACTAAACTATGTCATTTATCTCAATTATACAGTATTTAGAATAAAAATAACATCACGAGCATTCGTACGTCATGAAATCACGTACAATATAGTTTTAGAAGATATGATGTAATGTTTTGAAAAAGTTGCGTCGTTTTGGAAAAATTGTTTCGATTTTGGAAAATGGGTTCGTTTTTGAAAAATTAGGTAGTGTTGGGACAATGGCGTAGTTTTGGAAAAGTTGCCTCGTTTTGGGAAAATGGGTTCGTATTACGAAAATCACGTCGTTTTACCAAAAAATTGCATCGTTCTTTGTAAAATATACTGCAAAATTATCTCGAAATTAGGAAAAACCTGTCTTTTTGTTTTTGTTTTTTTGGGAAAAGATAATAACTTTTGAAAAAAAAACTTAGTTCATAAAAACAAACTTTGCAGCCGTTTTTAAAAAAACAAACAATTGAACACCCCCTCGTACATTTTTTGCCAACAACAACAGATCCAACAAAATCATCTTTGCTAACTCGATACACACGTGGATTAGCTTGTACTCCCAAGTTATTGACGTCATGGACGATACTAAAAACTATGAAAGATTCGTAGTCCATATGAGGAAGCAATATAGTCACTGTTTACTATCATGAAAATCACAATTGCTACTTAATATGCACGGAGGCATGATGTAGGCATACAGCTGACCCTCATTAAGAATTACTCATTTTATACGAATTTCTGATATTACGAACTCATTTCCAGTCTCAGTTCTATTGGGTACGGACGAATATTGTTAATTTATCTGTATAAAACCAAATCCGAATTCGGATATTACAAATTTAAGGCTGAATTTAAGGCCGATAAAATTTTTTTATTAAAAATGTAAGGCAAATAATTAGGCATTGTGAATATCCCATTTTTACTTAATTCTTATCGTTAGCCATGGACTTTTGAAAATTACAGTTTTCGAAATTTAAACATGTAAAATTCCTAATTATTTTCCTTTCGCTATCAATATTTTAACGTACGCTTTCAATGAAATTACTATTTTCTAACGGGAATATTAAGTCACGTCATTAATAACTTATTAAGCGCAGAATCATATTGTGGTCCCATGCATGAATGACGCGAGTTTAAGGGGAGTGAAATCGTCCCTGTAAAAGTAAATATTTACATAAAGTGCATGAATCGCCAAAGGTCGGTGCGATAAATGTAGGACACATCATTTTTGGTTTTGTTATTTGATCGCGTATACACTAACCGTCCTAAATTTGTCATAATCGACCGATTAATACGATAACTTATTCAATACATCGGTGTCGATTATTGCGCAGCTGAATATACAGTATATTGGTTCGGCAAGTTTTGTCAATTTATAGAGCGTGGAAAGAATTAGGTATCTTTTTGTTTTAGTTTCATTCATTCTGGCATTCATAGGATATGAACTCTTAATTCAAACGTTCATTTTCGTCGCAATGCGTTTATACGATTCCCATTTTAATTTGGATTTCCAGCTCTCCAATAGTTTTTACAATTAATCCAGTATTTCAAGTACAGTAAAACCTGGAAGTGACCACCTTTGAATGGTGACCACCTGTCTATTGTGTACAGTGACCAATGTGTGTTGCCTTTTTTGCAATTTTTACTCTGTCAATGTATCTTAAAGAGTGACCAAATACGGACGAGTCACATCAATTTTAGTCCTCAATCATTTCAGTCATGATTGGAAATGTTATTCGGCGACAAATCCAGCGACAAATTCTAAGATAGGATCGACGATGAACGACTAAATTAGTCATTTTAATTTAAGAATGACTATTTTAGTCCTCAATCTTAGCCACGATTGAACATTTATTGAACTAATGCCCAACACTGCAGATTCTCGTTAATACCAACACATTTCATAATAATTACGTTATGTGGAGTATTATAAAAAAACAAATTTGTTACGTCATTTTTCGGATTTCGGTTAATTTCTTCTCCGTATTCCTGGCATTTTTAAATCTTTATTCACCACATGGAAGGCTATGAATAATCCGACATTGTCACGCTACTAGTACATGAAGGAGTAATTTGGGCCGAGCAAAATGTCATAAAGCATTATTGTTGATATTCTATTCGCTGTCAAATTCCCCTTTTGGCAGCTGAAATGAATACAAATTGCTACGTGGCATATTCCAGTCATTAAGTTGACTTTCTTAATACCAATTTCCGGTCTTTTCTTCTGAGATCGAATCAATTATTCTTTGCCTGAAGGACGAAATACCCCAACAACATACAATAAAAAAAGGACGTGGAATGAGTAAGCTCCCTGACTTACCATGGCAACTCTGGTAATGCCGAGTGCAAACTGTGTTTTTTTTATTTTGGAACGAAAACTGATGTTACGTAACATCGTGACATCGACGATGAAATGGATTTAGTTTGATCGCTTCTTGGAAATTAGTTGTTTTTTGTGGAAAATTCCGAGCAATGCTAAGCCCCCCATTCCCCGGATGATTATGATTTATAAATGATGTCGAACCTACAGTACATGTACATGTACAAAAGATAAGAGTTAATCTCGAAGGACGTCAAAATTTGTTCGTATAAACCGTAGTTCGTATAATGAGAAGTCAGACAAAACGTAGATTCGACGATAAGATCTAAAGTGGGTCATCGAAGTTTGAATGAAATCCTACTCCACGTACATGTATATGAATTGGAAGCGGCTGCCCCGTAATAAAGGGGGAATTCCCAGTTATAAAGTACAGGTACTGTACATTTTTTCACTTTGTCTAGTGTTCGTTTTAACGAAACATCGCGCGGATGCTCGGAAACTCGAAAATTCATTCGTTTTATGCAAAAATAGTACGGTCTAAAGTTCGTTTTAACCGAAAATTTGTAATATCCGAATTCGTATTTGATCTTAAATTGAACGAAGATATGCAGATTAGAGGTAGTTGGGAGTCTCAGGAAATGACATAGATGTAAACGTAAATGTAGATAAAGCTTCTCCTGGTGACGCATGCGCACTAAGCATTTTTTTTTTCTTTAACTTAACATTTATGGTGAGTTCGATTACAAATTCAACAAAATGGCCGATCGTATTCACGATAAATGATAACGCTAAGCAGGAAATACTTAGTGCGCATGCGGCAACTTATTCTACATTTACGTTTAAATCTACGTATAGGCTACGTCAATTCCTGAGAACCGCACATTCCTCCTCCATTTCCAAGGGCGAATTCGTATTATCCGATTTCGGAATGATTCTTTGTTTTAAAACGGTGAGTTTCACTTCCGTTTTCAAAATAGACCAACGTTACAGTTCATTCCACTTTTATTCAATTTTTCGACATATTTTAACAGCCATATTCTATTACTGGTATACGATGATGTTATGTTCTTCCTAAATTCGATGCCACTTCGATGTTCCGTGACGCTTTTGTGTTACATGTACTTTGATGCAGTTTCTTGGAAACCATCCATGTCAAACTTTATGGAATTTAGTGCCAGCTTTCAACATAAACTGTACGTTCTCCAATTCCATTTAAAAAGTATGTAACCATCTTGAATACAATTCAAAATGCTTTCTACAGTGACCATTGTCCATCTCGTAGACAACTTTTATTTGACCATTACGCTATACGACTAAGTTTCAACAAACTGTTTAATAATCTATAGTTGACGCTGCAATCGCCGGATGCGAGATGACGTGGTTTTTCACTGATACATTGGAAGCACATTAAGAAGAATGCGCTTTATAGGAATTTCGGATTTTACGAACTCTTTTCCAGTCTCCGTCCTAGAGTATGGACGAATAATGTTAATTTCTTCGTTTAAGACGAATTGCGAATTCGGATATTACCATTTTCGGCTAAAACGAGTGATATTTTGGAGTTCCCGAGCATTCGCGCTACGTTTCGATAAAACGAACTTCGGACAATATGAAGAAAATACATCGTAGCATAGCTGTTCTAATCTGCCCAGCTATTTGCATTGCTGTATAATAAATGACGACATCATCAACATTTAGAGAATGACGTCATCGTCAGAATTTATTGAATGATGCCAGCGTCAGAATTTAGGGAATTATATTATGGAAGTGACGTCATCAGCAGAATTTAGAAAGGGACGTCATCAGCAAAATTTAGGGAAGGACGTCAGCATCAGAATTTAGGGAATGACGTTATAATCATAATTTAGGGAAGAACGCCAGCATCAGAATTCAGGGAATGACGTCATAGTCAGAATTGAGGGAATGACGTCATCAGCAGAATTGAGGGAATGGCGTCATCATCAGAATTCAGGGAATGGCGTCATTATCAGAATTTGGGACTGACGTCCACAACAGAATTTAGGGAAATAACGGCATCAACAGAATTTAGAATGACGTCATCAACAGAATTTAGGGGAATGACGACATCCACATAATTTAGGGGAAAGACGACATCAACATAATTTAAGGGAATGACGACAACAGAATTTAGGGAAACAACGACATCAACAGAATTTAGGGAAACGACGACATCAACAGAATTTAAGGGAACGTCGCCATCAACAGAATTTAGGGGAATGACGACATCAACAGAATTTAGGGGAACGTCGTCATCAACAGAATTTAGGGGAATGACGTCATCAACAGAATTTAGGGGAATGGCGTCATCAACAGAATTTAGGGGAATGACGATATCAACAGAATTTAGGGGAATGTCGGCATCAACAGAATTTAGGGGAATGACGTCATCAGCAGAATTTTAGGGGAATGACGTCATCAACAGAATTTTAGGGGAATGACATCATCAACAAAATTTAGAGAGATGACGTCACCAACAGAATTTAGGCGAATGACGTCTTAACAGAATTTAGGGGAATGACGTCTTTAACAGAATTTAGGGGAATGACGTCATCAACATAATTTAGGGGAATGACGTCATTAACAGAATTTAAGGAGATTACGGCATCAACAAAATTTAGAGAGATGACGTCACCAACAGAATTTAGGCGAATGAGTCTTAACAGAATTTAGGGGAAATGACATCAGCAACAGAATTTAGGGGAATGACGTCATCAACAGAATTTAGGGGAATGACGTCATCAACAGAATTTAGGGGAATGACGTCATCAACAGAATTTAGAGGGAATGACGTCATCAACAGAATTTAGGGGAATGACGTCATCAACAGAACTTAGGGGAATGACGTCATCAACAGAACTTAGGGGAATGACGTCATCGGACATGTTATAAATTGCGTGGTTATCAGAATTGTAATGAATGACGTCATGAAGATTTTAACGAATCACGTCATCGAAAACGTTTTTGGCTGTCATCCTTCCTAATAAATAAAAGACTTTGTGTACGCTCTGCACTGTCTCATTTTAGCGTTAACCGTTAACTGATTGTCTTAAGTGACGTGACGCGCAGCCAGGGCCGGGCAGAGCTGGACATTGGCCCGGGCCAGAGAAAAAAAGTAGGCCCCACTTCAAGCTGGTCGTTACATT
>JAQGAO010006466.1:0-12272 GCA_034697705.1 Ommatoiulus sabulosus | reverse complement strand
TTGAATAGAGCCCGCAGTCGGATTACCAGAGTGGCTTAGCAGCCGAAATGAAATTAACAATGAAACGAGTCGGGGTGGACAACGGTCGAGGTAATGGTAGCTGGAGTCAAAAAGCATTGGACGAAATATCGAGAATTGTATACGTTGTAAGCTCTCTTGGAAGCTTATCGAGCCGCCATCTTTGCGAACTGCGCAACCTAAGAAGAATCACTGTAAAGCAAAACCAGTGATTTGAAACGCATCACAACACGGCGTTATCAACAATAATTTTTTAAAGATACTTTTAGGTATACAATATTTGGTATTTATTTATATGAATATTTAGGTATACAATATTGTTTTTGCCTGGGATAACGAAGGTCGATATTTGCACATATTTCACAAGTTAATTTGTAATGAAAACAAAATGACTGAAAATTGAAAAAGTCATCTAGGGATACACGTAATATCTGATAAAAAATGTTTCTATTAAATTTAAGATGGACGCGTGGAGAATTCAAAACATTGAAAGTGACTCCTAGATTTTTGCTTTCGTAATTAACTGTAGAAAAATGTTTTATTTTAAAGTTTTATTCCAAAAACCGCCTAAATTAATTTTTTCCCATCATCAATTGGTTGGGTTTCTGGCAAAACCAAAGCCAAAATTAAAATTAAATCATTAAATACGTAGGTTTTTTTCTAATATAAATACAAGAGTATACACGGGGACTAGAAATTGGGTTGTTCCCATCAGAACTTTGTAATAAACGAATTCGTTTTAATAAACTTCCATTGTATAGACTACTAATTTCTCCTGGAAATCAACTCGGAAAAATTAATTACGACTTCGCACCAAAAACTTACAAAATCATTTATTTAATTGGGTTTGAAACAGACTTTTCGGCACTTGAAACACTAGAGACTCAAAATGTGAAGTTATAATTCGATAAAATCAACTCCTATACAACATCTAGAAACACGAAGAATATGGTGCGCAAGTAAATAGGCCTACAATGTGCACATCAGCATCAGTTGAATGATTTTAAGTTTTCGGGAGAAAAAAAATTCGTTTTTTAGTGGAAAAATAGCAACATTTTATGAAAAATTGTGTCAATAATTAAATGAAAAATTCTTTTGTTTTAATTTCATAAATTTGGTTATACCTTCGTATTATACTTTTTGGAAGAATCGGCCTTTTTCGTTGAAAAGTTTCGTTTAATACAGTACATTCTCTTTATACATACAATAAGAAAAGTTTTTAATATTTCCTTTTAATTGTTTGTGCGAATTTAAAATTCGAAATTTTCCACGAATTAATTTAAAGTTTAAAAAATATTGGAATTTAAAAAATCGCCATTTGGGGATCAAAACATGCAACTTCATGTAAATGGACGCCGCAACGTCAAGCAAATCAAATAAATACATGTAAATGGCGGTGGATTATTTCAAACACTGCTGATTTTCCAAAACTAACTTCGCCATAATTCCCCAAAGTGATTGGACAGCTGGTAGTACCAGGAGCACTTAATTTCCTAAATCAGCACTAGGTGAGCACTGTAAGAACGGATCTCTGAGCATCGAAAGCTGCAGAAACCTAAAGAGTGACGGTTGGGTGGGCGGGTGGTACAAAATCAGCTTTAAAAACTTTCAATCAAATCTTATTAAGCCATAGCGAAAATATCGATTCCTTGAACGCATTACACGCGAAAAATAAAAAAGCGACAAAATATCCTACTTCCTTCCTATTAAAAAATTTCCCTTTTCCTGTCAGTGTTCACGGAACCTATTTTCTATTATTTCCTAATGTTGGAAATACGGGGTTTTTTCTCTTTCTTTTCCCCCCGATGGCCTTAGTGTGAAATTGATGCCTTTTCCATTCTTTTCTACCCCAGTTTTTTCTCTCCTTCTTTTGTAAGGCAAAAAAAGATGGGGTTTTTTGAAGATATGGGGAATAAATATGCCAACATGAGGGGCGAAGGGGGGTAGGCATAAAAGGGGGAGCCAGCACCCAACCTATCGTGAAAACGCATGAAACTTTGAATATGGGTTGAGATTTCAATATCAAAAAGTCATTTATCAAATCTCGATGCTGGGGAGCAACTTTGCAAACCCGAGAGATAAATGATGCTAAACTCCACTTTGCTCTTAATTTCAAAAGCGTATGCTCTTAGGCCTAAATCCTGGCCCTTTTCAGGACGACGAGGAGGAGATGGGACCCAGGGCGATGACGAGTCTTCATTTTTCTTTAGGATTTTCTGTCTGTCTTTGGCACTATTTTTTGGGGTGGGGGGGGGGAGAAGAGAAGGAAAGGGGCAAATTTATGCAGTTTTTGCTGTCGGTTTAATTCTGCTTGGTTTGAAAACATGAAAAAATGCACCGTCTTCCTGCAAAATCACAGTCTGGAGGCGTTTTTGATTAAACCCTGCTTGCTTGGCGTAGAGGTTGCGCAAAACGAATCATAGATGGCGCTGGAATTTAACATAGGCAATCTGTTGGCAAGATGGCATCTCACTAATGACGCCAATGAATGCTCCGTTCATTGATGGCGTTGGGGTGAAATGAACGGATTGGTAACGCATTGGTAGTTGTGCAGAACGAATCATAGATGGCGCTTCCTTTGATAAGATGGCAACAATGCTATATTCTAGCTCCATAATGTAAGAGGATGCTTTGCTCGTAGATGGCGCTGGGATAAAACGCAAAAAAATGTTAATACCATTTCTGCAGCAATTAATATCTAAATAGCGCCACCTACAACCAGCGGCGCACGCTAATACAGATCGTAAAATGAAATTATTGAGAAAGCCTTTGATCTCACCATATCTCGCCTTCTGACGCGAGATTTATATTTGAAATGGAAAACTATTCGAAATTTTGATTTAAAACGCATCTTAAGAAAGCATGCAAGTAAAATTAATTCATTAAAGAATCGTTGTTTTACAAATAATTATATACGCAATATGTGAGATATTTATGATTGCATCTATCCAAAAAATGCCGGAGATTCACTCGAGCTAAGAATTTCACATTCTAAAAACGCTCATTTTTGTGTGCTTTCGCAGATCGTTACGCCTTATTTGCGTGACAATTCACATCACTACTGGAAAAAGACGAAAATTATCAACGTTTTTTTTTTACTCGAATACGTTCCTTTTCTTTCGTTCGTATAGTGGATTTCTGGTTCCTCGAATTATACGTCTACACGTCCAAGTCTTAGATGGCAGTGTTTGTAGCCGTTCAAACACCGTGGAAAGTATCCAGAAATTGGAGTCTCGCTATTCATGGGGACATTCTTTCCGCAAAGTTAAACTTAAACGCAGTAAAATTGCCGAAGAAGGGAGAAAAAATGACGAAAATGGGCGGCGTAATGATAAGAAATGAGCTAAGGGATAACGCGGTGCAAACAGCCGAACCTCCTTGTCTGGGTGCCTCCGTGGACTGGGCAGCACCATTTTGTCCACTGGGCTTTGTTCATGCCAATTCTGCCATCACGGCACTATATCGACGTAGATTTAAACATTTTGCTTTTCTGTGCCAGGTGTGGACATTTTTGAAATACATGTAAAAGCAACTTCAAGCACGGTGCAAATCCTCTTGAACCTTGAAACTTTACATCTTTCTGGTGTAGCAATGGGCTTCCAGAAAAGAAAACTTGAAGCATGAACACCGAGCTGTTGAAACGTGCAAACAAATCATATGGCTCGTTGGATCGAGTTGAAACGTGTTAAGCGAAGATATTAGTATGTTTAATTGTAGGGTTTGAAACGTTTAAAAGAAAATGTTGGAGCGTGGGAGTGACGATCGATGTCTGTAGAACCTCGAGAAAGAGGATGTGGGATCATGAAGATGTTAGGACTTGAAAGGGAATATATTGAACTGTTTGATTGAAATTGTTGAGCCGTTTGAATGAAAATGTGAAATCTTTTCAATGAGGATCCTATTGAGTCGTTTCAATAAATATATAGAAATATGTAAACGAAGATGTTATATGTCACTTTATGCGTTGATACATGTAAACGAAACGACACAGCCAATCATATGCAAATGCTAAGCTATACTTACGTGGAAATGGCTATATACGTATTGTTCAATCATGCATTGAGTATATTTCTGAAATGAAATTTGTACATGTATATGTGAAACTTTACAGTAATACGCTATTGACATGTAGAAGAAATATTTTGAAACATGTAAATCAATATGCTAACTTCATGCATACGAGCTTATGCTGAAACAAACAAAATCGATACGTTAGTATAGTGCGTTTCACGCGTATTTACTCATGATAAATACAGTGCTGTCAACATATTAATTGAAGTTAAAGGATAAATTATGGGAGGTATTATTAGTCACAACTATACTACTAAAGGCTAAACAGCGCCCACACAATGGCTCTAAGTTTAACAAAATTGGAAACAGGAAACATTACAAGGCATGACATAGATTTTATGGTCATTGCCCGATTTTCACCTCATGCATGCAACGACATAACATTAAAAATATATCATTTTCTAAAGCCAGCATTTGCATCGTCTTAAACAAAAATGGTTGTTTTTCTCAATACACTCTGTTTGTTCTTCTATACTCAACATGCCAGTTCTACAAAATCGGATATATTAGTTTTTCAAATCCATTATGTCCATTATTTCATCCCTCCCACGCTTATTTTTACATCCAAGAAGTCCATTTTTCTAAATTTTCAAAATGATCATTATTTCGAATTCAATTCAACTAGTTCAAGTATAATTCCACATTCAACATTTACATCCTTTGAAATCCATTCTTCATTTTCTACACCTTACCTGTGTATTCTTCTACATCCAATATGATCATTCTTCTGAATCCAACAAATCAATTTACCAAATTTATTATGCCTATTATTCCATATTTAACATGTCGGCTCTTTTAAATCCAACATGTGCATTCATTTAAACATCCAAAATGTCCATTCTTTTAAATGTCCATAATGTTCATTATTATAGATATCCAAAATGTCCATTATTACAAATTTAACTCCTGCTTTCTTAGAAATCCAGTATATTAATTTTTCTAAATCCAACATGGCCATTCTTAAAAATTCAACATTGTTGTTAATCTCTTTGTAGCGACAAGTATAACTTCATTTTATACAAATCTATAAAGCGCCACCTAGTGATAAAAGCATGCAACAGGTTAGAAACGACATATTTTATTCATATAAAATTAACGCGTGTGAATTTTTTTTAAATAAAAGCTATCCAACTTATAGCTAATTCCTGCCTTAATCTGGTTTATCTTTATAAAAAGATATTGAGAAAGTATTTAATTTCATGTATAAAGCCACCTTGTTTGGTTGTTGCTTTGAACGAACTTGTTCTCCTGCCCAACATAAGCAAGTTTAACTCACATCAGCGAGCTTATTAGGAGGATTCTCTGGAAGCCAGGCTAGTGGCGTCATGAGTATTGCTGCAAAGACCAACACTTTTGGCACAGCTATAGCCTCCAGCCTCCAGAAAAAAAAGTAAAACACACTTTGGGGGAGATGATGTACCATGCTCAGTTGAGAAAATGCGCCCGAGCGAAGAAAGTGCCTTTGAATGATGAGGAAATTTCAACAACTAAGCTAGGGAAGAAAAGCACAACTTAAACAAGACAGACGACACTCGAAGGGGTGCCTTTTTACAACTCTTTCGTCCGCCTCCCCTTTTCTCTTGGCTTCTTGGTTGAAAAATTGGGGATTGGGGAAGATGGAAGCAAGTTGGATCTTCGGGGAGCGAGTCGGAAGAGGCTTAAACCGAATTCACGAGAAATGACCCGCACTGTAAGAAATGGCTGCCGAAATTGCCTTTAGTGCGAGGAGTTTTCGCTAGGTGCCCTTTGGTGGGTGCAAAATGAAATTTGTGTTAGCTATGGTTCCCTCGGGAGGCGTGATGTGCGAAAATTGTTTATGGGGCCATCCATGTGTGAGGTCATCAGCTGCGGAGGGAGGGGATACTGTAGTCAACGTTGTCAGTGAAAAAGCGTTATAAAATTTACTGCAAGAATACTTGACAAATGAGCTGGGATGTTGGGAATCGGCACGGCACTTCAGCGCCATCTATGATGCGTTGTGGGTAACACTTGCCACGATTCGGCAATAAGTGGCCCATTATAGTTCCTCAAGTGGTTAAGGTGGCATATGAAGTAGTAACTGCGATGCGTTGTTTACGGATAAACAAAGGCCCGCAGTTACATCTTAATAAATGACCCCATTCAAACTGGAAGCGCCATCTGTGATGCGTTAATTGTTAGCAACATGCACCAATTGCCCAGCTTGGGCCATCCCTCTGGTAGCAAGGTTTGTTAAAATGACGTCCTATAGCTTCTTCCTAATGACCTCAAAGTTTTCGTCCTGTTGACATCTAGTTTTCCTTAGAGAAGACCGGTTTCCGGGAAATTTTCACAAATATAAGAATATGTTAATTAGTACGTACATTTACCATCTACTTATTTCGTGGAGAAAAATTATAAATAAACGAAGAAAAACGGAAATTTTCCAACGATTTTTCAAAAAAAAAAAACTTAATACAGCTTTTTCAAAGAAAAGTAGTGTAGTTTTTCCAGAAAAACAAAATATATTGTCCAAACGACATTTTTTCCCAAAAAACGATTTAATATTTCCGGGACAAAACCGGCACAACGTTACCAAGTATACGAGACAATTTTTCTGGAAGACATTACGATACACTAAAGTAGTTTGATTAAGTAAACATTTTAACATCTTAAGTTGATTTGCCATCCTCTATTCTTAAACTACTATATCTCGACGTTTTCGCCGTTATTTTAATTTTTTGCCCCACAAAGTTCTGATTATCCGTAGTTCCGCTTATCCGGATTACTCGCTTCTCCTTGAAACGAGCGGTACAGTTGTGCTAAAAAGTTCATTTCTGACATTAGCATAATGCGGGGGAGGGATTAAGCCATCCAAATAATGATTCCCATACCCACAGCTTTGAATAAAAAGAAATAGCAACTGAAAAATTGGCGCATCCTGGCCTTAACTGCTGTCCTATAGCGAGATAGGAGAAAGTCGGAATCTCTGTCCGGAAACGCCGAATAAATTTCACGTAGGAAACGTTGGCAAAGTTCGTTCATCCGCGACGCTCGTACCGGAGGCCATATGCATAATAATTTATGGCACATTTTGAAAAGTGCAGTTTTTAGTGGAATCAATGTTAATGGCGCCGCTCTCCCTCCATCATTCTGCCACCGCACTTTCATTTTCGACTTGGCTTTTTTGAGCGAAAAAGCTCGACCTAAACGGGCGGACATCTTGAGTTTATGGGCCGCTTGCGGTCAGAATATTTCCGGTTTTCTGGTCGAAATCTCGTAAAAGTAAGAGGAAAGGGAGAAAAAAATTCATGACTTTTATTTGGCGCAACGATGAGACCGATGAAAATGCATCGTTCAAAATTTAACAAACTGCGCGGCGACACTAAACGTCAGAGACCAGCGGCACTTATATTGATCGAGTACGGCGACACTCGCTGCTTTTTTTATTTTTTCACAAAAATTACGTGTTTTGGTAAGTGGATGAAGTTAAAAGCGAAATTTCGTCGATTCGAGGCCTCTCTCTCTCTCTCACTATACCAGTTGTTTTTAAAAGTTTTGTTTTGAGCTAGGGAACCACGTGAAAAATTGAGTCCAAGCCTGTTTGTAAAAGGGTACGAGAAATTTATAAAAGCACTATACTTACTTACTGTACTTGGAAACTTCTTTGCAAGTTCAAGATTTGCAATCAGGCTTTAAAGTTTGTTGCAATTGCTTTTACTTAAATATAAGTAAGATTCTAATTGTACCAAGATACATGCAAGTGTAAACTCTTATAAAATGTTTGTTTTAGTGCTAAATTAAATTAAAACTACATGGTATCATGTTCCGATTTGTAAAATTCATCTTTAAAGTGAACTTATATGACTATAAACCGCCCCAAATGTACCAAATTATAAGTTCAAATTTACGAAACGCATGTTCTAATTATACTGAAATTGGGTCTCAGTTGTTTTAGAAATATGTAGATTGCTTTTGTTCTGAACGAATATCAAAGAAGCTGAATGTGCTTCGGAAGTTCCAAATTAAGATCTAATTTGTACTTACATTAGGATGAAATTGTACTTTAATTTGGATGAAATTGTATTTAAATTAGGATCAAATTGTACTTAAATTAAGATAAAATTGTACTTAAATTAGGATCAAATTGTACTTAATTAGGATTAAATTATATTCAAATTATTAAGATCAAATTTTTTCGTGAATCAATTTAAATTCACGAAACTCAGGTTCTCATTGTGTTAAAACAGGTATCAATTGTTTTAAAAGTCACCACTTGTTCCAAAATACGCCATTTTGTGCTTAATCAAATTGACATTCTATTACACCAAGATCCAATTGAGAAAATTCGTAATGTAGTTGTATTAACACATGGCTCCAATTATACTTAGTCAGGTTTCCTTTATTTCTGGTTGTCTCACATCAAGTCTAAGGCACGGCATTGGTAATATTATATGATAAATTTCAAAAATGGATAAAAATGTTCAATTAAGCAAAGGTGCGTTGTTTTTTCCCTAAAACATTAACCTGTTTAAATTACTTATTACGCTACCGGAATAATGTAACAGATTTATTCCCGGGTGTCGCATTAATGATTAAGCAGAGAAGAAATTTGCACCATTACTGAGGAGAAAAAAAAGGAAAGAAATGAAAAGCATAAGCTTCTCAATTTTTAATTCCCTTCTAGATGCCATCAATTAATTAGGAAATTTACCACTCGTTGCACCAAGCGGGTAATTAGCGAATGAAACTAAAAGTGAGAGTCGTCTATGCTTATATCCACCTCAGTTTTCATCCGGAAGTAGCAGAAAATCAGATTTGAAATTGGGAATGATATTTATAAAGATTAAGGGATCATAAAAGTATTAATCACAATGCAATGTAACAAGAAACAAAGAAATATTGTGAAAATGATATGCAGAAAATATTTCGCCATTTGGAAAGGACAAAGTTTGAGATATCCATGGCGTAAAACGTCCTGAAAAGGTTTTAACCAGCAAGAAAGTCGCTGAAAAATTACTAAATTTCAAAGATTAATTTTAAAAATGTTTGCTCAGACTCGTTTGTAAGAATGTTTGTTCAAGCTCGTTTGAAAAAAATGTTTGTTTAAACTCGTATTAAAAGTGTTTTTTGGATTTGTTTGAAAAAAATGTTTGTTTAGATTTGTTTGAAAAAAATGTTTGTTTAAACTCGTTTGAAAAAACTTTTGCTTGGATTTGTTTGAAAAAAATGTTTGTATAGATTTGTTTGAAAAAATGTTTGTTTAGATTTGTTTGAAAAAATGTTTGTTTAGATTTATTTGAAAAAATGTTGGTTTATACACTTGATTGATTGACAAAATGTTTGTTAATGATTGATTTGTTGTTGTCTTTAGTATATTGAATTTTTTTGAATCGTTATGTAATTGGTTATTTTTGTATATTGGATAATTGCACATTTTTCCGAAATTTACATAGGAACAACCATGTTTTTCAATCTTTTAAAATCAAGACGTGGGAATTTTAAATTTGCGAAATTCCCAATGGCTATAGTAACGAAATTATCGACCAATGTTTCATTCTTAGCACCTTTGTATTTATTTAAAAAATTAAAATTTAAAACTAATGCGTGGAAACAGTTTTATTGAACATATCTATTTTCAACTAAAGACTTGCCAAAATCAACCACCATATTAGGAGTTAAAAATTTGAAGAAAATTCATTTCACGTTAGTTTTATTTCACTGGAAATTCCGTCATTAAAACGTCACAACTCAAACAGGCGCGGCCCTCGATCAGCCTGGTTGCATATCCGGTATCGACGTAATTATTCTCCTCGAAACATTTTCTTAAATATTTGAACACGGATTTGGTTTTTGAGGGCACGAATTTTTCCCTCCTCCGAAAAATTTCAATGGAAACCAATAGGCGTAACGCCATTTTTTCCTCGCAACGTCGCTTAAGATCCAAGTTTTTGAATCGGTTTTGCTGAGAAAGCCAAATCGTCACGTACATATTTGCTTTTATGATGCAAAATGGGCAGAGACACGTATAGATGTTAGGGTTTTGTTGAAAGAAAAGGGGGAAAAAAGTAAAGAAGTATTTGGGATTGGACCGCTGAGAATTCTGGGCTTGATTTACAATCACTTTTTGAATGCCATATAAATAGAAGTTTTGCGCAAAAAGCGGGCGCTGAGCGGTAATATTTCGTGAAATACAATGGCAGAGCAGGACGGAGCAAATAACAATTGGATATCAGCTCGTTATTGGTGCCTTTTATTGATCTTTATCGCCATAGACTGCGCCAAGGGTGATGAAAGCCAAATCGGAGAACCGTATTTCGCGCCGAAACGACAAGTAAGACAAAAATTGTTTTGTTTTTCCTTAGAAAAGTGAGTATGGGATGCGTGGGCACGAAATTGTCGCAGCTGATGAAAAATATTCCCTTTTATGTCCATTTTCTAAGGAAAATTCGCATTATCTTTGCTTTTATTGTTTAGTGATCATGATACAAAATATACATGTAGATGCCTGTGTCATCGAGATTGTCTGATGATTTCTATGCGTGATTTCCTAAAAATCACCTTTTTTCTAAAATGCAAGTTTTATTTCAAAAACTAAAACGTTTTCCAGAAGACAACGGTTGTTTTAAGAGAATGATTATTTTTCAGCAGGAAACGATACAATCTTTTCGGGGAAAAAACGTATGTCCGCACAACATCATAATTTTTACCAAAATAAGGTTAAATTATTATTCAATTATTCAATAATATGAAATACAGTATATAATTGAATTATATAAATATGCGCCCTCATACATGTATTGAATTATATGAATATACATGTATTGAATTGGAGCAAACATTTGCTTTAAATTCTACCTTAAGCAGAACAAAATTGAATTAGAAGACAAGAAGAACTGGAAAAACACATGTTATAATACCGATTTTATTTCTTAATTTTTATTTTTCACTGTTATCAAATTTGCTGACCTACTCATACTGGACGATGCCAAAACATTGCTAGTGACAATTTTGCATTTACTATTTACTGATAACTATGGACATCACTTGCAAAAGCTTAGCTATGAGTTGCATATAAGTTCCTGTGCCATTTCGGGAATTATTGGGTATAAGTCTTTGTTTGTATTATTTTTACTCATAGTTTTGTTTTTGATTTTCAGGATAGTGAAGGCGGTCAAGTCAAATTTCATCAAGATTTGAACATTTCTTCTAGAAGTAGGATATTGTACTTCTTGAAATTTACACCTTTTACCATCTTTTACAAGTTTCTTAATTTTAGACGAAAAATTCTGTTAACACTTACAACTAAGACAGAATTATACAATAGATTATTGATTACTATATAATCGTAAATTAGTATTTTTAACATAATTACATTGTACAGCAAGAATTTTTATAAAATTTCGGAATGTTTTAGAGATGTTGACGCTGTAGTTGCGCCCTTTGTATTCTTCTTTGGTAATTTTTCCATGTGACAAATGCCTGTTTGACAGTTTTCGACGTGAATCCGAGCTGTTCGTCCACGTTTTATGAGCGCAACTTCTTCTTCAGCAGTGCCAATTACCCCCAATTTTACCAACACAATTCTGACTGCATATTCTTGGTGAAAAGAAGCGATGATGTTTGCGAATTGCGACTGGATTTTGAAAACTTCGACTTAGAAGATGCGGAGGGATGTCTGTACGATTATCTGGAAATCAATGGGCAAAAATTGTGCGGATCGTTATACCCTGGTACCCAACGTACGTGTCCAATTCAACACAGAATCCAAAATCAGCAAAGAAATGCAATGCAATTTCATTTATAAAAAACGATATTTTTTTTAAAGATAACATGCAAATTTTTCAAACCACAATATAAATTTACAAACAAATTTTAAATTGTATATTTCTTTTAAAATGATAATTCGTCTTCAAAAACACTTATATTTTAACAAAATTGAATTTGTTTTTAAACTGACCATTTTTCAAAATTGATTTTTTTTTAAATTGACCATTTTTCAAAATTGATTTTTTTTTTAAATTTGTAACGCGCTCATTTACGTCACATATAAAACAAGAAGACATTTCAACGTTATTCATATAATCCCTGTTCGTTCCCATATTAATGAGCTATTCGTAAACAGATATAGATTCATCAAATGATCCGATTTATTGGCATTCGGCAAATTCAATTAAAACACTCGATCAATAAGATCGCACTAATTAAAACGATTGCAAAAGGCA
>JAQGAO010006465.1:0-12275 GCA_034697705.1 Ommatoiulus sabulosus | reverse complement strand
TGCAAAATATTTTCCTGTGCCGATTTATCAAAATACGTCAATTTTTGACATTGTAATTGGTCAGAGAAATTTTTTTTTAAAACCTGAAAAAGTCAGGGAAGTTGAAAATGAAATTTCTGGGAGAACCCTGTATCAGTTACATAATTTATTTTAAAAACGGAAATCAGTGTGTTTTTTTCTGAAAGGGGGGCGGTGAGTAAATTTTTTTTGAAAAGGGGGTGGTAGGCCAAAAAAGTTTGGGAACCTCTGCTCTAAAGTAACCTGGTCGTGTCATGTATTATAAATTTGCAAGCTTTATACATTTTTAAAAAAGCGCGAAAGTATCTCGAAATATTAGCAGGAATACTGTTAAATTTGAACTAATTTTGGTATTGATAAATCATTCGTACTCACTACAAGAGCAGTATTGTCCATTGCACTGTGCGACTCATTTTCGAAGAGTGTATTCTGAAAAGCCAGTCAGGATCTCATCTATTTTTTTTAAAATAATATCATATTAGATTTCTAAGTAAGGAAAAGCACGTACAGTTGAACCTCTCTTATATGAACCTTTATTATATGAACTCATCAGCACGAGGCTCCTGCTGACCACAACGTGTATGTTTTGGCTGGCGCAGGCCTCAACCTTGGTAAAAAGGAATTAAATACATTAGGGTACCTCGTTTGAGGCCTGCTCGTAGCAGCAGTCCAGCTATTTCAACTAAAACAAATAAAGGATTTGGCTTTGACAAAAAAACAATAAAAATGGTGAAACAGAAGAGGATTCATGAGTTTTTCAAATCTGCCCAATAAATGTGATATACATGTTCATTTAATGTGATAAAATAACTTTAAATTCTAAATTGACTAGTTTCCTATTTTTTTAAAATTGGTTTTCTATTGGTTGGAATTTCAACCTCCCTTATATAAACTTTTCGATTATATGAACCACCTCTGGTCCCAATTAGTTCATATCAGAGAGGTTCTACTGTAGATATATTTTCGATTACAATAAAATATTCAACTTACCTTTTTTCCCAAACGATTTGATGCAATTACTAGAGATATTAACAAGACAGTCAAAGCGAACTGATCGAGACCCTCAATGATGATGAAATCCAGGTGTACAATTGACACTGCTGTCGTGTACACAGATACGTATAGAAACATTGCCGAGTAAAAGCAAAACAACAAGAAAGACGAAAATATCGAATCCAGCATCTTATTCAACTTAGCCACAGAATTATGCAAATCAAAAATGTTTCTTCAGTGCTCTTGTCCCGTTCAACTACGTTGGTGAGATGCAATTGCAAAATTAAGAGAAACACGACTATGAACAAAATGATGTACGTTCCGGAAGTGTCGATAAACAAATAAATTTGTACGGCGACGGAATGCGCAATATCGAAGAATATTTCAAAGGCGGATCCTGAGGATGCCATAACATATAGAGGAATGTGCACAAAAAAATGAACTTGAGGAACGAGCAGTAAAATGATACAGAAGAAAAGGGACACTCTCACAAAGATTGTCAACAATTTGGATGGTCTCTTTGCCATGTTCCAGCTGGACAATTCTGAACGAAATTTTTGAATGGCGTGATTACGATTCATGCAGAAATACAGAATTGTGAACATGGCTGCAGGCAGGACCACAAATCCGTATTCCACCAAGCGGGTAGTACCGTCGTATACTGAACTCACCGATGTGATAAATACTACGTTCAGAATTGTCATCGTCAACATGCATTTCCCACCAAAGTGCAAGAGTTTGGTAAAAAATATAACTTGAACATTACTGGGATAAACATTCATTCCCATTAAGTAAAAGGTAAAAAAGTATGGCTCTAAAATATCGCTGATGCTAGACATTTTGAATTGCTGCTGATTCTAGAGTGTCTACTTTCGTTGCTGTTTTGGCAACTGGTTGGGGATGGTACGATATAGGATGGCTTTTATAGTCAGAAACAAATTAACGACTTTTCATCGTTAAAATGTTTACCTTTTCCGTTAAACAAATTTCAGCTCAAATGACGGGGCGTATTTTTCAGTATGGTTACCACTTGGTCGATATTTTATAATTTTGTGAGAATGGCTCATAAACTATACTAACGATTCAAATTCAATATTACAGAAACCCTGAATTTTAATACGTATCGTTAATGGTTTTTACCTTCCATATATCAGGTGAGAAATTTGAGCAGTTTTATAGTTGGAACTAAGTGTCCTATTTACTACCACAGTTTACTGAGTTTAGGCATCAATCTTAGTTGAAAATAACGGTTTTAATGTTACGATACTATGAATTTTAAGTTTTATATTTGCTATACATGAATGGATACATTTTGAGGCAAATGTGCACTCATTTGTAAGCCAATATTATTTGAACAAAGTGAATTTAAATATTATTTGTCTAATACTTGCGAAAAACGCGCCGTTGATCAAAATTGACGCGTTGATCAAACGTATTGATCATCATCATGAACTCCATACTTAATGCACCCTGTATGGAGGTATTCGTTAGAAAGGAATATGACGTCATAATCATAGTAAAATAGCAATTGTACTGTAAATGTAGGCTGCGATGTCGGGCTATATAGTCCTGTAGAATGTCATACTACGAATGAAAAACTTTAAAAAATATTTATTTAGCAATCTTCTAATTTTTAACCCATTTAGTCCCTATGTGTCAGAACTGGGACAATTTTTTCAAACATTTTAGCCCCTTAGAAAATAAAGGTTTGGTTGCACTGCAAAGCTCTTGTGTATAGAGGAAAAGCAATTCTTCCAATTGCAGGTTGCAGGCAGTGCTTTCTACTGGAATTTTTAAGGAAATTATAGTATTTTGATAATCAAATTTAAGGTCATGGCCCTTTGGCCCTTAAAATATCGGTAAAAAGGCTTCAACATAATGTTCTTTTTATTGAGTTTATGATACTTTTCAGTGAATTTTTAAGCAACTATCTAATAAATCACATCCTGTAGATTAAAAAAACATCAAAATTTTATTTGTTTGCTCATATTTTGCCATTGTTACGCAACGTTGAAATTTAATTAGGTCGTTAAGTAAAACTTTTAATTGTCATTAAAAAAGTCTGAAAAAATTCAGAGAACATAGTAATATTATATTGTTTCATTTTCCAAAGTTTCAAAAATGTATTATAAGGGGATAATAAAGCGTGACTAAGAGGGTTAACTTGCATAAATCTATTACAAAAAAATGCCAACATTAATGTATACATGTACGTGCGAAGTATACAATCAGTAAAAGTGACGCTCTTTAAATGTACACGATATAAAAATATATTAGATAATATATAGGCATGGCTGATGGCCTAAATAAATCAATGTCGCTAATGAGCGGATGTACGTGCTCTACGGAAATACGATATATCCGGAAAATAAGCCATAGCATGATTTTCCAAAATTTCTGTAATATACGCCCTACCCCAATTGGGTTAAGTAAAAGGGGGGGGGGGCCTTTGGACGAGAACAACTGGAGACGTATTGAGGAATGATCGACCACTTTAAACTTGCGTGAAATAAAGAATCGTTTACTGAATTTTTGTGCTTCATGTGATTTTTGTGGCTTTTCAGTTGACCATTATTATTACCCGGTCGCCTATAAAATTAACTAAAGATTTGAGAACGTTTTTGCGAACAACACATTGCCACTGTTTGAAAAAGCCAGGGAAATTCAAAGCAGTCATGGTAAACCAAAATTAATACTTCTATACATGGTTAGCTCAGGGCTCATTTTCTTAGCACAAATTTGCAAAGTTTTCCACATTTTCTGAGGACTAATTTGCAAAATTTTCCACGTTTTCCGAGTACAAATTTGCAAAATTTTCCATATTTTACGATTACAAATTTGCAAAATTTTACACGTTTTTCGATTACAAATTTGCAAGTTTTCCAAATTTTCGTATAGAATTTTCATGACTTTTCCAGGTCATTCGACATATGCTAATATTATACACGATTTTGCAAACCCTACACGGGACCATTTAACGGTGACGTTAAACAAGAAATCAATTTTCAATGGGCTAATCAATTAATACTGTATCGAGGCAGCGTGAACAGCCAATTAATTGTTACGTTAACAAGTTACAATTAATGTAATGGAGATGAGTTATGGACTTATGGGTTAAGCAAATGTCCTGTTAATTCTTAAAGAACGAAAAAAGATAAGACAGTAATACATGGATTAACCATTTTTGATCGTCCGTTAAGTTTTGTCGAATCGCTGGTCTAGTGCTGTTGCAGAACTTGAGAGTTGTCAGATTGCCTTTCACCGGAGTGTTGCATTTTGGATGTTGCCACGGATAAGTATAGTTGGGCTTGACTTCATCGATCCAATCCTGCAACCATTGCAAATCGCAGTCGCAGTGCAACTCGTTGCCTGGAAGTAAAATACAATTATTCTAAAATAAATTTTGGCATTTACCACATACAGTGTAGTTGCTAAAATTTTCTAAAAAGAAAAAGGTTCAACCTTTTCAAAACATGGCTGATAATGACTGCAATAATTCTAAAGCCGGTCATCCACGAGGAAAGTTATATCTGGAAATACGGCATGTTCAAAAAGTTCTGTTTTTGTAATGTGAATTACGAGTAAAGAAATGTTTCAATTTGTCAATTATTAAAACATAAATAAAGTCTAATTACTTTCCGTTTGAAATTTCTTTTTTTGAAAGCCATGTTTAGTAAAACGCTCTGAAATATCCGCTTGACTTTTCGGACAAGCCTAAAAGTGCCAAGTTTCCAGATATAACTTTCCTCGTGTATGACCGGTTTTAGAGAATTAAAATTGAAACGAAACAAAACTTAGATTTTTCCAAAATTGAATTCACGGTTCGATCAGAAAAGAAATCCAAATCTGCAGAGTTTTTTAACGCAAAGAACTACGTTTTTGGGCTCTTTAATTAACGATGACGTCATCATGCGAATTTAAGCGAATGGCGCCATCATCATTATTTGAATGAATATCGTCATCAGAATTTTGGTGAATGACGTCATCAGCAGAATTATAACGAATGAGGTCATTATTAAAACGACCCACAGTTTGGTTGACATTTCTAGGACATCTGCAAACAGCGTTTCTAACTCCTTATCCAGAGTGGAGTGAAAGAGTTATTTGCGTTAATGGAATATTTCTGAGTTCTTACCATGCAAATATACAATTTTTATCTTTTCCAATGGTTCGAACAATCCGTCTGTCAACGTTGTCAGGTCGTTGTAAGAGACTTCCAGTGTCTCCAAGTTGATCAAGTGACCGAACACGTTTTTGTCCAAGCCTCGGATTTCGTTACTGCTGATGTCTAATTCCTTCAAATTGATCAAACAACGGAACACTTCTCCGTCCAAGCTTCGGATTTTGTTTTTGCTGATGTATAATTCCTTCAAATTGGTCAAACAACGGAACACTTCTCCGTCCAGGCTTCGGAGTTTGTTGGAGCTCAGGTATAATTTCTTCAAATTAGTTAAGCAATCGAAAGAGCCATTCTCCAGGTTTTGGATTTTGTTATCGGTGAGCACCAATTTGGTTAAATTGGTGAAACCACGGAACGCGTCTCCTTCCAATTTTTCGATTCCCGAGTTAAAAACGGAGACTTCTTCCATGTTTGGGTTGTGGTGAAATCCACCGGATGAAATGGTCCGGCTCGGAACGAGGCTATGGATATTATAGAACAACTTTAACGTGTCCCGTACGGAGTTGATAAGACTGTAAGGAAGGTCAGTCATGTTGCATCTGTAGAAAACTAAGTGCGACACCTCCAGAGTTGCGAAGAAATTGGTCGGAATCGCATCCAGATTGCTCCGTTCGAAGGCGATGCCCAACTTCCATCCCGGATAAATCAAATCCCGTAAAAGTCGATGGGCGAGATCCGCGTCCGAAGAATTTTGGATGTCTTGGCAAATGATGGCAGGATTTCCTGCAGCCGTTGCTTCGGTTTCAAAAGACCAAACCCAGTTATCACTCCAACGGTAGGTTGTACGTCCTGCACCTCGAAAAGAGATTAATTCACAAGAGGCTTCAGCTGTCGGTGCAGGTTGTGCAGTGCTAAATAGTTGGAGCACTAGAAGGCCACTGATGCGCAATGTCCAAATGCCTCCGAATGTCTTCATTTCTTCTTGGTTCTTGTCGGAAATATACAAATAAAGTGGCGATCTGTAGATTTTCACACAATAAAGCCTCCAAATTCTCAACCATGGCTGAACTTAATGAAACGAAAGTTGGTTAAATTTGGGTTACTTATCAAGCACGTGCAAAAAAGCTGCTAAATCCTCAAGGTCACTTGTTTTTTACGACGATTGTAATTATTTCGATTGTATCTTGCCTCACTTTTGCGTTAATAATACGAACTTTTATGATATCGAAAATGTCTGAATCGTGCATCATGAACTCTCCAGTTAAATCGTTGATCGTTAAAATTGTTTTTAATGAAAGCTCTGATTGGGGATTTGGTTCATCGCACGATTCGTAAGACATGGTATCGAGTTTTGCACGTCCGAATCAGTTCGTGTTAAAGGTTGTTCGTTGCCCTAAGAATTTATCTAGTCGATATTAAGTTTCTTTCTTTGGTCTGGAAAATTGTGGTCCTGAAACATATACTCTTTATTGGTTTTCAAGAAATTGAAAAAAAACAAATTCAATAAGAAGTAAATGTTAAAAAATGTATTTGTACTACAATGTTTTATTACACAATTCTAGTTTACCTACAATTATCCATACTGCAAGATGATTTGCTACGTTGGTGCCATTTTTTGAAGTCCTGGTTTCTTTTTCGTCCATATGCTCGGGGTCAAAAAAAAGTTGGTTCGTCCAATGTTCCCCAAAACATGAAAAACTTGGAAAACTCAGGGAACTAGTAAATATTTGAAACATGTCCCAGGAGCATGGCACATATCGTGAACTTTGATGAACTCTTGAGAAAATTCATTGATTTTTAAAAGTTTTATTTTTTTAAAAAAACACTACGATTAGGGTTCATCGCACGATTGGCGAGACAAAGTATCGAGTTTTGCTCGCCCGAATCAGTTAGTGTTAAAGGTTGTTCGTTGTCCTGAGAATATTTCAAGTCGATATTAAATTTCTTTGTTTGTTCGTGGAAATTGCAGACATCGAGCAGTTTGCCCAAAAATACACAAGTTTTCATCGTGACCATTGCGTAGAACTTGTAGAAGTTCAATTTTAAAAACAATAAGTAAATAATAAAAATTGACTCGCAGTCTCGCGCTTTAATGTTTTGTTTTATTACACAATTTCTTGAAGTGCACAAATTGAGTATACCTACAATTATCTGTGATTCAATATACAGTGAAAGCCGCTTAATTAGATCACGTATAAGCGGCTGACCGAAATAGAGATGAACGTAAAACGCACATTATAGATTGCCCTTAGCAAAATAATTTGTTTTATGTTTTAAAAATACATATCTTTTTACATATTTTTAAAATTATATTTATAAAAACAGAAAGTGGTAAGTTGTGTTTGATGTTGCCCGTTTACAGCGAAGGCTGTCATTTAATTTTCTAAAAACGCATAAAATCCATATTATAAAAACGTGCATTAGATGTTTAGATGCACGCATGCGCATTGTCCAAACGTGGCCGTGCTTTTATGAAACACGCTCAGTCTTGTTACGTTTTAACAATACGTAGAGCGAAAGGCTCAGGAATTCAAAAATATATCGGTTTTAGCTGAAAATTCCTAATATTCCAATTGAAAATTCGTCTTTAACGATGAAATTGTTTACCCTATTCTAGATATCTATCTTTTATAAATTCAAACACCTGGCGAGCTGGTCTGGATTTATCCAATTTGGATACCCATCCCAAATATTTTCGTTTGCTTTAGCTTCCTCTCTCGGTGTAAACCCCGACCAGCCAATTTCCCCTTGTAATGCCTCTACAGTATGGCAGAGTAACTGTTCGCCCCTAAAGCCATGCGAGCCAGTCTGCGTTGTTGCATGTCCATGTGCTTAAGGTGTACTTTTGGCAGACATACAACATCATCGGCAAATGTAAGGGCTGGTACGCCAACTCCTTTCAAAATTCCAGTGGAAAATAACTTTTCGCCACTCATGTGGCATTCTTCAAGTTTATTCTAAGATGGAAAAAAGTTTCAATGTAATAAACGTGACACCATTTCAAATCTCGAAGTAGGCATACACAGTCATTTGCTAGGAAACAGTAACAACAGGAATGAATAGCAACGCACGTTATGCAAATGGTACAAAAATAATGATAAACAGATAATGACAGTAATGAGGTCAAACATGGGGAAGGGCGTAAATACTTAAGTTATGAATTTGGAAAAGAATTTCGAAAAATCTCAAAGAAATGTGGTAAGAAAACATACCTGCCACAGCCAAAGAACCCTTTACTCTATACATACTTCAATGCGAGGGAAACGAAGCGTCCGTCAGTCATCAGATATGCCTTGGTCGTGTCCTGTTTACTTGATTCATCTGCTGACCACTTGAAGGGATGATGCTCCCAAATGAATGAAATTAAAATTTTTCGTAATCTCGGAAGTTTAAAATTTTAAAATTCTATCCACGAAAAGCACGGATCAATGGCAAAGTTGATATTTTTAATTCCCTCATAAATTTTAGCACTTCCAAAATTGTACGAAACATTTTATTTGCACATTGACCATATACATAACACATTATACAGCGTGGCTATACAGTGTTGCACCCCCATATCTCCAATATGACTTCAGGGCTTCTCATATGTTTGCACGCATGCAATACATGTCTACTTTACAGAAAAGCTCTTTGGGAACTGAAGATTCCCAATCGAAGAATTGAATCGCATAATAGATTGCAACAAAATCTTTAATTAACAATCTATATCTATAAAAATTAATGTTGTGTGTGTTGTGCGCGTGCGTGTCCTTCATATGCTCCCACTGCTTTAGTTATCTTTAGTAACTAGGTCAGGACAGGTCCATTCTCATGGTGCGTGTAGCAAGGGGGACGGGCATTTTTCATCATGCAACACGTTCCTCTCTGAAAACTACATGGGGAACGTCGATGCTTTCAAAATCCTAATAGGGATCGCTTCATTTTTATCGTTATTGGTAATGGGAAAGGAATTCAACGGGAAAGGACTTTAATGGGAAATTTAGGACTTCATCGGGACAGGAATTCCACGGGATAGGACTTCAACGGGAAATTTAGGACTTCATCGGGAAAGGAATTCAACGGGAAATTTAGGACTTCATCGGGAGAGGAATTCAACGGGAAATTTAGGACTTCATCGGGAGAGGAATTCAACGGGACATTTATCACTTCATCGGGAGAGGAATTCAACGGTAAATTTAGGACTTCATCAGGACAGGAATTCAACGGGATACGACTTCATCGGGCAAGGAATTCAGCTGCCGCAAATCATAGCCAGGGACAGCTAGTTACTACTATACAAGAGGAAGCTTAGTAAGCCTTGACCAAAAGGGAGCAGGGCTGAGCACCTCAGTAGTGGCGCTTTAACTAGCCACGTGGGGCGCTCATGAAGTTCGAGATGGACACCGCCACAGCTAGACTCCTAAAAATGGGCAGGACTGAATTTGGGAGGGATGGTCGGACATATATTTTCTTTTTTTCTTTCATGCGGGACTGGTGGGTGGTGTCGTTAAACAAGAAATCAATTTTCAATGGCCTAATCAATTAATACTGTAATCAGGATTACGTAGGCCCTATTTTTCGGGAAAGTGTGAGCAGCCAATTAATTGCTATATGTTAACAAGTTACAATTACTTTTAAGGAGATAAGTTATGGACGTATGGATTAAGCAAATCTCCAGTTAACTCTTAAAGAATGAAAAAAGATATGACAGTAATACATGGATTAACCATTTTTGATCGTCTGATAAGTTTTGTCGAATCGTTGGACTACTGCTGTTGCAGAACTTGAGGGTTGTCAGATTGCCTTTCACCGGAGTGTCGCAATCTGGATGCTGCCACGGATAACTATAGTTGGGCTTTACTTCGTCGATCCAATCCTGCAACCATTGCAAATCGCAGTCGCAGTGCAATTTGTTCCCTGGAAGTAAAATGCAATTATTCTAAAATATATATTGGAAATTTCCACAAAATTGCTGACATGTGTGTTTCTAAAAAGTAAAAGGTGCGACTTTTCCAAAACATAACTGATAATGACTGCAATAATTTTTAGAGATTTAAGATTGAAACAAAACAAAAATGAATTTTTTTCCAAAATTAAACTCACGGTTCAGAAAAGAAATCCAAATCTGCAAAGTTTTTTAACATATAGAACTAAGTTTGTGTGCTGTTTAATTAACGATGAGTTATCATCCGAATTTTAATAAATGGCGCCATCATCATAATTGTAGTAAATGACCCCTAGTCGAAGGATCAGTATACTTTTCTATACTGATATTAGTAAACTCTACTGTACTTATATTTGGAACTACTGATCGGAATGATAAGTAGATCATACTGATCAGTATACTTTTCTGTACTGTACTAACATCAGTAAGAGCTGTACTGACATCATGAAGATAATACTGATATCGGTTAATATCAGTATAATTTTGTACTGTTCTATACTAATCCTTCAACCATGTACGTTATCAGCAGAATTATAATGAATAAGGTCATTCTTAATATTAAAACGACCCACATTTTATTAGATATTCCCAGGACATCTGAAAACAGCGTTTCTAACTCCTTATCCAGAGTTGAGTGAAAAGTTAGTTGTTAATGGAAATATTTGTGATAACTTACCATACAAATATACAATTTTTAGCTTTTTCAATGGATCTAACAATCCGTCCTTCAGGGTTGTCAGGTCGTTGTTAGAGACTTCCAGTGTCTCCAAGTTGGTCAAGTTACCAAACACGTTTTTGTCGAAGCCTCGGATTTTGTTCTTGCTGATGTATAATTCCTTCAAATTGGTCAAACAACGGAACACTTCTCTGTCCAGGCTTCGAAGTTTGTTGGAGCTGAGGTATAATTTCTTTAAATTAGTTAAGCAATTGAAGGAACCATTCTCCAGGCTTTGGATTTCGTTACCGGTAAGCACCAATTCGGTTAAATTAGTGAAACCACCAAACGCGTCTTCTTCCACTTTTTCGATTCTCGAGTCATAAACGGAGACTTCTTCCATGTTATTGTTATGCTGAAATCCACCGGATGAAATAGTCCGGCTCAAAACGAGGCTATCGATATTATACAACAACCGTAACGTGTCCCGTACGGAGTTGACGAGACTGTAGGGAAGGTCGGTCATGGTGCATTTCAAGAAAACCAAGTGAGACACCTCCAAAGTTGCGAAGAAATTGACCGGAATCGCATCCAGATTGCATCGTTCGAAGAGGATGCCCAACTTCCATCTCGGATAAATCAAATCCCGTAAAAGTCGATGGGCGAGATCCGCGTCCGAAGAATTTTGGATGTCTTGGCAAATGATCGCAGGATTTCCTTCAGCCGTTACCTTTTCTTCAAAAGACTAAACCCAAGTCCCAATCCAACGGTAGGTTTCAGGTGCACTTCGAAAAGAGGGTAGTAATTCACAAGAGGCTTCAGTTGGTGCAGGTTGTCCAGTGCCCAATAGTTGGAGCACCAGAAGGCCACTGATGCGCGATGTCCAAATGCCTCCGAATGTCTTCATCTCTTATTAATTCTTGTCGTGAAATATACGAGTTAAGGGACGATCGAACGATGCTTGCTTTCTCTGGCTTTTTATCCAAATGCTGGGTGAAAAGGCGCTTGTGAGGGAAGATACACTCAAAATAAAGCCTCAAAATTCTCATCCATGTCTCAAATGATCAAGCACGTGCAAAAAAGCTGCTAGATTTTCAAGGCCACTTGTTTTTTACGACCATCGCAATTATTGTGAGTGTATCTTGCCTCATTTCTGCGTTAATAATACTGGCTTAAACGGGAACTTTGATAAACTCTCGAGAAAATTTGCTGATTTTTAAAATTATTTTTATAAGAACTATGATTGGTTATTTGGTTCATCGCACGAATGGCGAGACAAAGTATCGAGTTTCGGTCGCCCGAATCAGTTCGTGTCAAAGGTTGTTCGTTGCCCTGAAAATATATCTAGTCGATTTTAAGTTTCTTTTATTGGTCTAGGAAATTGTAGTCATCGAGCATTTTGCCTAAAACATACATGTATACATGTACACTTTGTTGCTTTTCAAGAAGTAGAAAAAAAACATGATATCAATTCAATAAGAAGTAAATGTTATAGCGGATTCGGCTGGGCACACCCGTGTTGTCCACTTCAGGTGCGGGTGCAAATGGATCACGTGTCACTT
>JAQGAO010006464.1:0-12277 GCA_034697705.1 Ommatoiulus sabulosus | reverse complement strand
AATTTCCCTGACTTTTTCAAACTAAACCATTCTTCCCTGACTTTTCTAGGTCATTTTCAAGTTCCCTGACTTTTCCAAGTTTTCCAGGTCTAGGGGAATCCTATAAAAAATCAAAAATAAATGTTTAATTTAGTCCAAAAATTTATTTGTCGATTTTCACAATTATCATGAATCTAAAATGCAACTATTTTATCTAATAAAACAATTAAAATAATTATAAAAGCTATGCATAAGAATTTTACAGGAATTATTGAAATTCGTGTTTATAAACATCAACTAAACTACAGAAAAGCGTAATGAAATTAAGTAGAAATATTTTAGATTTTGATGAACTTCTGCTCATTTAAATTTTGGATGATTTTTTTTTATAGATTTTGAAATTCGTGTATTTATAGTTTTAAGGCTAAAAAAATTGACCAAAGACAACGTGAAAAAAAGACATATTTTCAAAACTTGACACTAGAAAATATTTTTTTCAATTTCCTTTAAAACTTCCGAAATTTACATCGGAAAACGTGGAAAATTTGTACTCGGAAAACCAAGAAAATTTTGCAAATGTGTACACGGAAAACGTGGAAAATTTTGCAAATATGTGCTCTGAAAACGTGGAATAATTGGTAATTCTACATTACAAATAAAGTAGAAAATTTAAAATTATTCAACAAAACTCGCAAGCACCCGTTTATGGTTCAGTGGTAGAATTTTGGCCTCCCACGCGGGAAACCCGGGTTCGATTCCTGGTCTATGCATGTGTTTATTTATTTTTTTATTAAATTTATTCGAACAATTTAAACGATTTTAGGAAATGCTACAGATTTAATTTATCCCATAAACGCGAGTTTATTTAGCCGATGACCAAAGGTTGACTACATTGCTCATCGTTTTGGTCACTAGATCCTTTAAATTAAATTTTAATCTGAGCCATTTAATGATTTTTTATTTTTTTTCAATAACGTTTTCGAAACGAGTTTAATTAGCTAACTGATTAACGAAAATAAAAATCATAATAATAATTCAAGAATTTAAAAAAATTGAGATATATTTGCACTAAATTTTCAATTTGTAAAAGATTTCTTTTAATGCACTTTTTAACAATTTTTCGTAGTTATATGCACAAATAAAACTACAATTTACGTTAGGAGATTTATAAAAATACATTAAAAAGTACTGTTGAAAAATATGAAAAAATACAATTAAAAGTTCGGACTTTTGAGTTTTTTTAAAAAACTGAAGCTTATTACAAAACTATGCAAATGAATTTTTTAAAAAAAAGAAAATTAAAAAAAGCAGCGTCCGAGAATCGAACCCAGGCCACTTAAGTGACAGGATTGTATTCTAGTGTTCCCCCAGACCTGAAAAACCTGGAAAAATCAGGGACCGTGAAAATAACCTGGAAAAGTCAGGGAAGAATGGTATATTTTGAAAAAGTCAGATATATTCAACGCAGTCAGGGCGATCTAAAATTAATGCTTTTACAATTAAGGATATTAGCTCAGGGCCCATTTTCCAAAAAGAAATTTGTAAAAATTTTCAACATTTTCTGAGTAGGCCTACTAATTAGCAAAATTTTCCACGTTTTTTGAGTACAAATTTGCAAAATTTTTCACGTTTTCATAGTACAAATTTGCGACATTTTTCGTGTACAAATTTTCAAAATTATCTAGGTTTTCCGAGTACAAAATTTCCATATTTTCCGAGGACAAAATTTCAAAATTTCCCACTTTTTCCGAGCACACATTTTTGACATTTCCTGATTACAAAATTTTCCCATTTTAAACAATTTTCAACGCAATTTTTTTCAATTTTTTAAAAAAAATTCTATGTTAATTTTCAAAATAATCATTAGTGAATTTAAAAAATATTTTCCGGTTTCAATTTTAGAAAATGTCAATTTTTCACGTGGACATTGGCCAGCTAAATCTTTTTTAAAACCGGGAAAAGTCAGGGAAGTTTAAAATGAAATTTCTGGGCAAACCCTATTTCTAACACTACGCCAAGGATGCTTAACAGGTTACGCGATAATTAGAAATTTCCTAACATGTTTCATAAAGTAAATTAAAATTAAGGGAACCTAATTAAAAATTTATTATCAGAATTTAATAGGATATTCTTAGTTTTTTAGTTATTTAAAAATATCAGTTTTGATAAGTTTAAAATGTCCAATTCTGGCAAATTATCTACATTAACAGGGTTCCCCAGAAATTTCATTTTCAACTTCCCTGACTTTTCCAGGTTTTAAAGAAATTTCCCATACCAATGACAACGTAAAAAATTGACATATATTTTTCAACATGGACAATGGAAAATATTTTTTAAATTTTCTAACGACAATTTTGAAAATTATTGTCAAGGTTGGTAACATTAGGTAAACATTTTTTTTAATGGAATAATTTTGTATTCGAAAAATGTTGAAAATTTGTATTTGGAAAACCTAGAGAATTTTTAAAATTTGTACACTGAAAACGTGGAAAATTATGGAAATTTGTACTCCGAAAGTGGGGATAATTTTTGCGAATATCTATTCAAAAAATGGGCCATGAGCTAACCTCGTAGAAGTATTAATTTTGGAACGCCATGACTGCGTTGAATTTCCCTGATTTTTTCAAAATAAACCATTATTTTCTGACTTTTCCAGGTTTTCCAGGTGCGATTCGATTTTATCGTCTATATCGATTCTCCTAAAATTTTAAAACACTTTATCCATTGAAATTTCTTTTTCAACTTCCCTGACTTTGGTTTTTTTGCAAAATTAGAGAATTTTCGTCAGTGTTAATAACGAGAAACGGAAGTGTTCAAGAATAAAAAGTCATTTCCTGTCACTGCTCGACGAACTTATTAACTTTAACCCTATATACACCTAGTTAAGACAGAGGTTGTTAGAAAGGATTACGGTCATGGCCGATTTATTAAGGGAACTATCCCAGCATTGGCCTGCAAGGAATTGTGGGAAACCATGAAAAATTACAATCGAGGACAGCCAACACGGGAATCGAACCCGGGTCTACCGAATGCGAGGCGAGAATGCTAACCACTCAGCCACCTTGCTCGTTAACTCTTTACAATGTGGGTTCATATCTTAAATGCGTTAAATGAATAAAAATTAATATGTATTTTACAAGTCAATTTTGCACAATTTTTACATATTTTGTCAACTTTTCAACATTTTCTGAGTACAATTTTGCGAATGTTTTCACAAATTTCGTACAATTTTCAACAACTTTGCGAATGTTTACAAAATTATTTAAAAGTCAATTTTGAATAAAATTTTACAACTTTCAACATATTGTCAAATTTTGAAACTTTTCTGAGGGCAATTTTGCGCATGTTTTCTCAAATATTCGTTTAACAATTTTCCAAAATTTTAAACATTTTCTGGGGATAATTTTGGGATGGTTTTCTAATATTTAGAAGACAACTTTGCACAATATTCAACATATTTTGCGAAATTTTCAACATTTTCTAAGGATAATTTTGCGAATGTTTTCTTAAATATTCAGAAGACAATTTTGCTCAATATTTAACATTATTTGCCAATTTTTTTACATTTTCTGAATACAATTTTGAAAATGTTTTCGCAAATATTTAGAAGACAATTTTGCAAAATTTTAAACATTTTCTAAGTGCAATTTTTTGAATGTTATCAAAATAAATTAATAAAATCCATAAAAATTAAAATACAAATTGCGGATATTTATTATTATGCATTGCATTTCTATTATGTAAGATGATTAGCCTACAACAAACTTTCATTTAATGTAATTTAGATTCTAGATGGAATTTTCTTCCTTTTATCAATCCGTTAAAGGAAATGCGTTTGGAAACCTGGAAAAGTCATGAAAATTAAATATGAAAACGTGTAAAATTTTTCAAATTTGTACTCGGAAAACGTGGAAATTGTGCAAATTCATACTCGGAAAATTTGGCAAATTTGTAGTCGGAAAATGTGAACTATTTTGCAAATTTGTCTTCAGAAAATGTGGAAAAAGTTGCCAATTAGTACTAAGAAAATGGGCCCTAAGCTAACCACTTAGTAGTATTCATTTTGGATCGCCACGACTGCATTGAATTTCCCTGACTTTTTCAAAATGATCCATTTTTCCCTGACTTTTCCAAACATTTTCAAGCTAGGCGCGGTGCTGCCAAACTACGCTTTGTCAAAGAACATTTATAATAATTTGCATTCATTCTTCGATTGTTCGGAGGGTATTTACATGGTTCCCCCAGAACTGGAAAACCTGAAAAGGTCGGGGAACTTGAAAATGACCTGAAAAAGTCATGGAAAAATGGTTTATTTCTAAAAAGTCAGGGAAATTCAACGTAGTCATGGCGATCCTAAATTAATACTACTTTTACAAGGTTAGCGCAGGGCCCATTGTCCAAGTAGAAATTTCGAAAAAATTTCCACATTTTCGGAGTATAGACTTGCTAACTTTTCCACGCTTTCTATGTACACAAATGTAGACAATTTTCCACGTTTTCTGAGTATAAATGTGCAAAATTTTCCACGTTTTCCGAGTACAAATTAGCAAAATTTTCCACGTTTTTGATGTACAAATTTACACAATTTTCCACGTTTTTTGACTACAAATTTGAAAAATCTCTCTCATTTTCCGAGTTCAAATTTAGAACATTTTCCACGTTTTCCGAGTTGAAATTTGCACATTTTCCTTGTACAATTTAGCAAAATTTTCGTCGTTTTTTGTGTACACATATTTAAAATTTTCTAGGTTCTCAGAGTTCAAATTTTCCACATTTTCCGACTACAAATAGGCAAAATTTCCCACTTTTTCCAAACACAAATTTTCAACATTTAAAGAAATGTTCACGCAATTTGATAAATTTTCAGAATACTTTCTATGTTAATTTTGACTTCTAGATAATTTTGTGAACATTCGTAAAGTTGTTGAAAATTGTACAAAATTTGTGAAGACATTCGCAAAATTGTACTCAGAAAATGTACACAATTTGGCGAGATTTGTTAAAAATTGTGCAAAATTGACTTTTGAATATTTGTGAAAACATGTGCAAAATTTTACTCAGAAAATTTGAAACATTTCCCATGTTTTCCGAGTTTAAATTTGCACATTTTCCGTGTACAACTTAGCAAAATTTTCGTCGTTTTTAGTGTGCACATTTTCAAAATTCTCTAGGTTTTCTGAGTACAAACTTTCCACATTTTCCGACTACAAATTGGCGAAATTTGCCACTTTTTCCAAGCACAAATTTTCGACATTTTAAAAAATGTTCATGCAATTTTCTACATTTTTCAGAAAAACATGAAAATTGTGATAAATATTTTGAAAATTGTGCAAAATTCCCTTCTAAATTTTTGTAAAAACATTTTTTTTTTAAATTGTATTCAGAAAATGATGAAAATTTGGCCAAATTTATTTGAAAAATGTGCAAAATTCTCTTCTAAATATTTGTGAAAACATTTACAAAATTGTATTTAGAAAATGTTTAAAATTTGGTAAAATTATCTTCTAAATACATATTAATTTTTATTCAATCAACGCATTAAAGATATGAACCCACGTTGTAAAGAACTACCGAGCGAGGTGGCTGAGTGGTTAGCATTCTCGCCTCGCATTCGGTAGACCCGGGTTCGATTCCCGTGCCGGCTATACTCCATTGTGGTTTTTCATGGTTTCCCACAATCCTTTGAGGCAAATGCTGGGACAGTTCCATTGATAAATCGGCCATGACCGTAATCCTTTCTAACAACCTCTGCCTTAACTAGGTTAAATTGAGCGTATTTAACCATAAAAAATAACTTTTTATTCTTGATCACTTCCGTTTCTCGTTGTTGCCACTGACGAAAATTCTCTCATTTTGCAAAAAAAAAGCAAAGTCAGGAAAGTTGAAAATGAAATTTCTATGGGAAACCTGTTATGAAATTTTCGGAAAATCGATATGGACGATATAATCGCTTTGATAATTCTTTAATTGTTTATTTGTACAGGGTTCCCCTAGACCTAGAAAACCTGGAAAAGTCAGAGAACTAGAAAATGACCTGAAAAAGTCAGGAAAGAAAGGTTTATTTTGAAAAATTAAGTCAGGGAAATTCAACGCAGTCACGGGTTAGCTCAAGGCCCATTTTTCGAGTAGAAATTTGCCAAAAAAATTCACGTTTTCCGAATAAAAATTAGAAAATTGTCCACGTTTTCCGTGTACAAATATTCAAAATTTTTTAGGTTTTCGGAGTACCAATTTTCCACATTTTAAGAGGACGAAATTACGAAATTTCCCTCTTTTTCCGAGCACAAATTTTTAACATTCTACGAATATAAAATTTTTCCATTTAAAGAAATGTTCACCAAATTTTTTTAAATCTTTTAAAAAAATTTACGTTAATTTTTAAAATTGTCGTTAGCAAATTTAAAAAAATATTTTTCAGTGTCAATTTTGAAAAATATATGTTAATTTTTCACGTTGTCATTGGTCGGGGAAATTTTTTTAAAACCTGGAAAAGTCATTGAAGTTTAAAATGAAATTTCTGGGGGGACCCTGTTGGGAATGATTTGCTAGAAATTTTGAACATATCAAAACTGATTTTTAAAAAACTAAAAAAAAAGAATATCCTACTGAAAATTGCAAATGTTTGATTAGGTTTGATTAAATTCTAATAATAAAATTTTAATTAACTACACTTAATTTTACTTTACTTCATGAAACATGTTCGGAAGTTTCCAATTATGGCTTACCCAGGTAAGCATAGTTGGTGTAGTGTTAGAATACTGTCCAGGCCTCTTAAGTGGCCTGGGATCGATTCCCGGTTGCTGTTTGTTTTTATTTTTTCTTTATTAATCTACATAGTTTCTCGAAGATGACTGATTCGATGATTTCAAAATTGACAAATTATAGCAGTATTTTAACATAAATGAGTAAATAAACATATTAGCAATTTTTTTCTTTTATATGAAAACCGAATGTCGAAAATGTTTTTTACTAGAATTAAATTTTTTTTAAAAAAAGCGTTAATTAAAGACTAAGAAAAATTCGGTAGAAATTTCTTTAATATCGCGCACCGGTGGTTCAGTGGTAGAATGCTCGCCTGCCTCGCGGGCTTCCCGGGTTCGATTCCCGGTCAATGCACGTTTTTTTTTCAACATTTCAACATATTTTATTTCAGATTTAATAAACACTCGCACTTTTGAGACCATTTAAAATCATTTCCAATCTCGTGAAGGTAATTAATGACGTCATTTTATCATAAAGTTTATTTTAATTGTTTGTTTAAACAAGCTTCATATTTTTTTTAATTATCTAAAAATTGTTTTCTGCTAAGCTATAATTTCAAAAATAGATAGTTAAGAGATGCTAATCTGTTTAGTCCTTCAGCCAAGTTCTTTATAAGATTTGATAATGTGCCTATTTTAACGGGATCAGTTTACCTCAAAAATTTCATTTCCAACTTCCCTGACTTTTCCAGGTTTTAAAAATTTTAATGACCAATGACAACGTGAAAAGTTGACGTATTTTCCAAAATTGAAAAAGTGGGAACTTTTGCAATTTTGTCGTCGGGTAATGTGGAAAATTTGTACACGGAAAACGTGGAAAATTGTGCAAATTTTTACTCAAAAAACGTGGAGATGTTTGCAAATTAATACTCAGAAAACGTGAAAAATTGTGTAAATTTCTACTCGAAAAACGTGGAGAATTGTGTAAATTTCTACTCGAAAAATGGGCCCTCAGCACACCTCGTAGAAGTATTAACTTTGAATCCCCAATGACTTTTTCAAAATAAACAATTCTTCCCTGACTTTTCCAGGTCATTTTCAAGTTCTCTGACTTTCCAGGTTTTCAGGTCTAAAGAAATCCTGTTATATGATTTGATAATGTATAGATTTGCCTATTATAACGGGACTGATGGTTTCTAAAAAGAAAATATCAATTTATGAGGGTTGATTTTTTATGCATTTTTAACATAAGGATTAGTTTTTTTCCCTCAAAGTTTTAATTTTAGGATAAATTAATTGTAAGTGCAAAATTTGTCTGCTAAAAATTATTTGAATTTCCCGACTCAGACTTTTTTTGAATCGTTTTCCAGATTTTTTGGAAATGTCAGCAATAATTTCCAATATTTTTAAAATATGTTGCTAACGAGTTACTGATATTATTCTCATCTCAAACCCTAAAGTAAAAGAAATCTTTTAAAAAAATGTTTAAATCATAGATTTCTGACAATCAAGATTAAAAATAAATATCTTAAATATTTCTCAATTTGTTTATTTTTAAACGATGCTCTCATTCAAAACCTCGAGTTTATAGATCTCATATTCCAGCAGTTGGGATTAATTTAAAATTTAATTAAAACGTTAATTATCACTTTCAAAATTATAGTTTGTCTTAATTTGTAATAGATACTAAAAAAATTAAAAATTCAACTTAGGCCGCCGTTTATCTTTGCAATGTTATCATTAGGTCGTCAAGTATAAATTTTTCACTGTTGAAATTTGTGAAAACTTTTGAAAATATTCAAGTCAGGATCTTTTTTTTTATTCGTTATTTGTACAATTTTCTCAGAATAATGTTCAAGAAAAGTTAAAACAAAAAATTCTCACGTTTTTTTTAAGTCTTTAACACCTGTTCTTAAAAATTTCAATTCTAGAAAAAAAAATTTTTTCAACATTCGTTTTTTTAAAAAAAAAATTATGTATTGGGTGAACATTTTATAAAATGGGAAAATTTTGTATTTGGAAAATGTTGAAAATTTGTGCAAAATGTGTACATTTCGTAATTTTTGTCCTCGGAAAATGTAGAAATTTTTTACTCGGAAAACCTAGAGAATTTTGAATATTTGTACACGGAAAACGTGGACAAATTTGCTAATTTGTACCAGGAAAACGTGGAAAATTTTGCAAATTTTTAATCGGAAAATAGGCCCTGAGCAAACCATGTAGAAGTATTAATTTTGGATCGCCATGACTGTGTTAAATTTCCCTGACTTTTTTAAAATAAGCCGTTCTTCCATGACTTTTCCAGGTTATTTTCAAGTTTCCTGACTTTTCCAGGTTTTCCAGGTCTGGGGGAACCCTGTACAAATAAACAATTAAAGATTTATCGATGCGACTTTATCGTCCATATCGATTCTTCGAAAATTCCATAACAGGTTTCCCATAAAAATTTCATTTCAAACTTCCCTGACTTTGCTTTTTTTTGCAAAATGAGAGAATTTTCGTCAGTGTCAAACAACGAGAAACGGAAGTGATCAAGAATAAAAAGTTATTTCCTATCATTGCACTATGCTAACTGTGAAGAATGTCAACAATAGACGAAAAATGTCAACAATAGACCTAGTTAAGGCAGAGGTTGTTAGAAAGGATTACGGCCATGCCCGATTTATCAAAGGAACCATCCCAGCATTCGCCTCAAAGGATTGTGGGAAACCATGTAAAACCACAATCGAAGATAGCCAACACGGGAATCGAACCCGGGTCTACCGAATGCGAGGCGAGAACGCTAACCACTCAGACACCTCGCTCGGTACGTCTTCACAACGTGGGTTCATATCTTTAATGCTTTGATTGAATAAAAATTAATATGTAATTTGCATAAGTTTCAACAATTTTTTCAACTTTCAACATAGTTTGCCAAATTTTCAACATTTTCTAAGGACAACTTCAAGAATGTTTACAAAATTATTTATCAAGTTTGCATAACTTTAAACATTTTTGATGACAATTTTGCAAATGTTTTCAGAAATATTTAGAAGACAGTTTTGTACAATTTTCAACAATTTTTTTCAACTTTAAACATATTGTCAAATTCTCTGGACAATTTTGTGTATGATTTTAAAAATATTCATAAGACAAATTTGCCAAATTTTGAACATTTTCTGAGGACAATTTTGAAACATGCAGATTTTGACGTATTTTTAACATTTTCTGAGTAAAAGTTTTCAAAATTTACAACATTTTCTGAGTACAAATTTGCGAATGTTTTTACAAGTTTTCTACAATTTTCAACAACTTTGCGAATGTAATAAAAATTTATGAAGAGACAACTTTTTTTAAATTTTTAACATTTTCTGAGTACATGTAATTTTGCGAATGTTATCAAACTTACTAGAAGTCAATTTTGCGAAACTTTAGAAATATTTTACTAAATTTTAAACATTCTTTAGGACAAATTTGCAAATGTTTTCAGAAATATTAAGAAGACAGTATTGTTAAATTCTAAGGACAATTTTGTGCATGTTTTCAAAAATATTCATGAGCCAATTTTGCCAAATTTGAAACATTTTTTGAGGATAATTTGAAAATGTTTTTCAATTTTCAAAATATTTTGGCAAATTTTCCACATTTTTTGAATGCAATTTTGTAAATGTTTTTACAAATATTTAAAATAGAATTTTACAAACTTTTCAATAGATTTTTGCCAAATTTTCAACATTTTTTGAATACATTTTTGTAAATGTTTTCAAAAATATTTAGAAGACAGCGTTTCAAAATTTTTGAAATATTTTGCCAAACTCTACACGTTAGTTAAGGCATAGGTTGTTAGAAAAAATTACAGTCATGGCCGATTTATTTAAGGAACTATCCCAGAATTCGCTTCGAGGGATTGTGGGACCATGAAAAACCACAATCGAGGATAGCCGACACGGGTATCAAACCCGGGTCTACCGAATGCGAGGCGAGAATGATAACCACTCAGCCACCTCGCTTGGTACTACTTTACAATGTGAGTTCATATCTTTAATGTGTTGAATGAATAAAAATTAATATTTATTCACAATCTTATTTTGCATAATTTTCAACCTATTTTGCCAAAATTTTATTATTTTTTAAGTACAATTTTGTGAATGTTTTCAAAATTACTAGAAGACAATTTTGATAAACTTTCAACACATTTTACCAAATTTTAAACATTTTTTGAGGACAATTTTGCGAATGTTTTCACAAATTTTGTACAATTTTCAACAACTGCACGAATATTCACAAATTTTTTAGAAGACAATTTCGCATAATTTTCCACAATTTTTTACAACTTTCTACATATTGTCAAATTTTCCAATTTTTCTGAGGACAATTTTGCACAAGTTTTCAGAAATATTCATAAAACAATTTTGCGGATTTTTTTTCAAATATTTAGAAAACAATTTTGCACAAATTTTAACATATCTTGCCAAATTTTTAAACATTTTCTAAATACAATTTTGTAAATGTTTTTAGAAATATTTAGAAGAGAATTTTTGCTAAATTTTCTACATTTTCTGAGTACAGTTTTGCGAATGTTTTCACAAATATTGTATAATTTTCAACAACTTTGCGAAAGTTCAAAAAATTATTTAGAAGACAATTTTGCATAAATTTATACAATTTTTTACAACTATTAACTGTTGTGTTATTGCATGTGTTGTAATTTCGGGTTGGCAGCAGCCACGTGAGGTTTGCGCTATCGGTTTCAGGGTGCTGTAACACCGCGCACGTTGGTGTTTACCTGAACACCTCACGTGGGGCGTGACATGTGCATACAGTCTCGTCAGTGTAATGCATGCTAATTACTCAAGTGTTTGTGGCGTATTTTTAGTTTAAAAAGGCGCGCTAAGCCTGTAGTGCTAGGCTTTAACTTATGGCGCTTCAACCAGTGTCATTTTTAGATCCCCAGAAAAGGGCGGGAATTCTGGGCACTGGAGGGAGCGCCATGGACTTTTGGGTTGTCCACTTTGGCCACCAGGGTCCCTGTGACGTTTCTGCAGGGGGTCTTGTGTAGACCCCACTTTTTGGATCTGTTCTTCCTTCCTGTTCTGACCACTGCTGTGAGTGGACGTTTCTTCTACACTGTGAGTGTGAGCCTGACTGCTATGTGTTAGCAGGACAGGCTTTTAGGAAAACGTGCTGTAATAGTCACAGGGAACTTGGAACCAATTCGTTTAAAGGTAATTATATTGAAATTGTGTATTTCTTTACATTGCTTGTGTTTGAAAGTGTTTTGAACACTTGTATTGTTTTTGTGAGTGAGGTTTAGTGTGTCTAAGCCTCACGTGTTGCCTTTGCTGCTTGGAACACATGGTGTACCAAGCAGTTGTGTTAATAAAACGTTTATTGTATGGTGCATGGCACCATATAGTTGTAATTGTGGATGCGTGCATTTTATTCAGTACATTACAGAGAAAACTAGCCAAGGATTGAAATGACTTTTGGAAGAAGTGTTCAACAAAAGGTCCGTGTGTTTTAGCCCTTGTTCCCCTAGTTTGTAATTAGAATTAAGTTCGTCCTTGTAGCACTCCAGGGTCCTAATCCTGGAGCGAGTTGTAGTAGGAGCCACAGTA
>JAQGAO010006463.1:0-12278 GCA_034697705.1 Ommatoiulus sabulosus | reverse complement strand
AAAAAATATCTGCCCGCCCCAACAAGAAAGAAAAAATAAAAAGAGCCGCCCGCCCTACTTTCACAATTATAGCCCCGCGCATGTGCAGATAGCTTAAAATACTATACTGGAATGTACATAGCATGAAATCGATTTTATCTGATCCTACCACCATAGATAATATCTGTAAATTTGACATCGTCGGTTTATCGGAGACTTTGGCAATGCAGCCTCTTACCCTTCCTTCTGCTAAATTTGAATTCATATACACCCAGGCAACCAAAACAAAAAAATTGGGCCGGCCTTCAGGAGGTATGCTTCTCGCATATGATAACATAGAACTCAGAATAACGGAAGAACTGGAACTAACCCAGGAATAGCAAAATATAAAGTTTGAACACGTCCCCACTAAACTTAATCTAATCATAGGAATGTTATACCTACCAAATAATATGTCAAACCTAATGAAAGATAAGTTCTGTCAGACCCTGAAAAAGAATACTTTTTGCCCCCTAGTGATAATGGGAGACTGCAATGCTAGAATTTCTACATTAAACTCTCCATTGCAAAGCCTTCATACTAACATAAATCTTCTCCAATACCGATTTTCCCAAGATAAAATAATCAACTCACAAGGCAGGTGGTTGGCGGAAGCAATGGACAACCTGGCACTCAATGTCCTGAACGGACGGACAAAAGGGGATTACATAGGCGCACCAACTAGATATAATGTATGCTCTTTTAGCACTTTAGACTACGCTATAGTTAATCATCTAATGCTTCCACTAATTGATGAATTTTCCATTTTACCTCTAACAAACTCTGACCACTTCCCAATACTTACTCAAATTACCACCACAGAAAGATTACGTAACGACCAACCCATCACTACATATCCTAAAATAAAATGGGATCCGTCTAAGGCACAAGAGTTTTATAGGATTACAAATAGGAAACTAAATGAGGAGAACCTCAATAATTTAACTGGTCTTAATGGTTACCACAAGCTTGTCAAAATCCTTATTTCCACAGCAACTAATTTATTTATGATTAAGCGTCATGACCTTTCCAAACCTATAAACAGGAAAGCTCCTTGGTTTAACTCAGACTGCACCCAATTCAAGAAAAGCCTGAAAGTTGCGGGACATTAAGGATTGCAAAAACGCAATATAAAATGAAATGCAAAGATACTAAAACCAGATTTATTTTAGACTGGCACAGCAAAATAACCCAAGCCAAAGATTCCTCCTCTTTCTGGAACCTTATAGGAAAATATCATAACACTTACTGTAAACCCGCAAGCATCATATCTAAAAGCTCCTGGGAAAATCATTTCATCAAATTGTATACACCACCCCCCAAATTACCTCTACGAAGTGTAAACAATTACCTAGCTAAACTTAAGCAATCTAAGGCTCTTACATTACTAACTGACACTCTAGACTCATGGGAACAACCAATCACATTAACAGAACTAAACTTAGCCATTAAGCAGATGAAGAAAGGGAAAGCAGCCGGTATTGACCTCACGTTACCTGAGATGATTGACTCCTCTCAAGACATTACTGACACATTATTGAAAACATTCAACCACATACTTCATACTGATAACTTCCCCAATAGCTGGAAAACAATCTTAATCTACCTTATATTAAAAAAAGGGGATCCCACTAACACAGACAACTATCGTCCCATATCATTAATTTCTACAATAGCAAAACTTTACATGTCCATCATAGCAACAAGATTAAAAAGTTGGGCCAATCACCAGTACATAATACCAATAGAACAAGCTGCCTTTCAAGCCAAAAAGAGCACAGAAGACCAGATTTGGTTGCTTAATACATTAATTAAACAAAACAACATACAACCACACAACGCCTTATTTACTTTATCAGCAGACTTAAAAAAGGCCTTTGATTCCGTCAACCACTACATCCTATGGGCCAAGTTGAAAGCCCTAAATTTCCTAAAAAAGTTACTCATTAATATCTCCTTCTTTTATACCCAAATCACAGTCGAAACTAACACAACAGAAGGAGGGTCCTGTCCAGTAAGACTGGCATCAGGAGTTTTGCAGGGAGATCCCTTAAGCCCTCTACTCTTTATCATTTTCATCAGCGATCTACTAGCATACCTTCCTCAGCGCCTCGGAACATCCATTCTGAACAAACAGATATCTAGTCTTCAATACGCCGACGATGTCATTTTACTGGCCAATACTAGAAGAAACCTTAGAGCGCTGATATCCCTCTTCCACAAATATCTAAAAATAAACCAACTGACCCTCAATCTAGAAAAATCCAAAATACTGATATTCGCACGGGGCACTAGGACATCACCTTTAAATACTTTCTTTTGGGATGACCAACCTATAGAGGTGGTCAGACAGTGAAAATACCTTGGAATTACTTTTAAATGTAACGGCACATTTAACCACCATATTAAGCAGATTACATCAAAAGCACACCAAAAATCATCAACAGTTTTGAAAATGTTTACTCACAAAAAGCTAAATAATATTCATACACATATTAAACTGTTTAACTCATTGATTTTCCCTACCCTTACCTATAATGCCATCTTCTGGGCTTGGAACCAGCCGGACCCTTTTAAAAGACTACAGGAAGTTTTTTATCGAAAATATTTCAACTAGATTTTTGCACCCCAAGCTATTTAATTAATAACGAACTAAACCTAATGCTAATCCCTTTTAAACTAATCAATCTAACCTTCTTATATTGGAAGCTATGTAAAAAAACAGATGCTCCAACCCTACAGAATAAAACATTCCTTAGTTGGCTGGACAAACCCCCTAATAAATATAACATACTAGAGTTCTTTCTAACTCTGATCACTCAGCCAACCCAGCCCATTGGGACCTCACTAGAAACTTGGACAATTGAATAACCAGAATAACCTGCAAAATCACCAAACCAATATTTCAGAACACATTCTGAATTCCACCCATTTCCCACATTACAAAAAAATTAATAGCCACCCATTTGCATTACAGCTATACTTTAAATTAAATATACCATTCTGCCTAAAAAAATTTATCTTCCAAATTAGGATGAATCCTTACCACATTTACTTTAAAAAAAGTCACATTCAACCCTGACCTCTCAGCCCCTTGCATACTGTGCACCCTCCAACGGCCTACCTAGCCTCCACTATTATCCCAATGTACCCACCCAGAAATTTAAAAACTCATAACTACTCGTCAATTTCCCAAAATTAATAATTACAATGATTTCTTAGAATTATGCCTGAAAAATCCCAGCGAGCCCATTATGTGGCTACTATACAGAGCAGCTGCATTCTACGGAACAAGCGAAAACAATCTAGAATAATTTACCAGTATCTATTACTTTATTCAAGTTGATCATTGCATTTGCCAATAACTTTTTGTGTTTATGTACATATGTTCATTCAATAACTGCAAAACTTACTGTAATAACCGTCATCAGATCTGTGTCTCTGTGTACGAAATAAATGATGAATGAAAATTACATGTACATGTAAATCAAAATCTGATTGGAATTAGGAAACGTCAGGATTTTCTGCAGAAATTGGCTTTGCCACTGCTTAGGTAAGTACTACAGAATAGTAACGTACCCATGACATTATCAATATGACATTATCCAATTAACAATAGCTAGCTCGTTCTGCTTCACATTCATGTATATAGATAGCATATGACAACATGGCTTCTCAGATAATATACAGCGTTGTGATAACCCTGTGACCTACTGGTCACGAGGTTAACTTAAACTGATCTTATATTGATCCTTGGCCTTTATTGGGAACTTATGGAATGCAATCTGACATTGAATTTGGGTCATTATTGGATTAGTTGGTTATTGTGTTGAACTTAGGAAATGTGGTCCCCACATACCTGCATGATTGGCATTTCTTAGGGGATGTATATAATAAGAGTATTTTGTGTGATTACGAGATTCGGAGTACCCCATACATGGCCCCATAAGGGCCATGGTTCAATATAAGATCCGTTAAAGTTAACCTCGTTACCAGAAGGTCACAGGGTTATGACAGCACTGTGTCTAGTAAATAAATAGGTAGCCAAATTTGAATTTTCTTCAATTTATGCTGCACAGATGCACGTTGTTCAAACGTGTCCATGCTTGTATGAAAGCTGATGTTTCGCAAGTTTGCGATGAGATTATCCAATATACAGGAACATATAAGAAAGTATAGGAAAAAGCCATACCGAAGGTTTTGATCGAATAAAACGGCTGATCGGATTAAGCGTGATCGAATTGAGAGGCAAAAAAATTGCCGCCCTACCTTAAAAATTGAAAGTTCGGTAAAACAATATTTGTCGAAAAAAAAAGGTCCCGTCCGCCCCACTACTGAGCCATTTTCAAGACATTAATTAAGGAATAAATTTCCAATGGTCTTGAGTTTAAAATTTATTTATTTCGTCGTTTTTAATTGCAAACTGAGTTTTAGGCACTTGAAAAACCAGAAACTTAGAATTTAAAGTGGCAATTCGATAAAATTGACTTGTCTACATCTTAAAAAATGACAATTATGATCTGCAAGTCGTGATTTCTCCTGGCAACATATTTACATTTAGTGTTAGTTTTTGACAAAATTTAAATTTGACAAGTTCCAAAGTCCAAGAACTAGGCAACTTCGCGCCGATATTTTATGCAAGCTAATGAGGTGTTGCATTATGGTACTGTAAACTGTACTATGCTAAATCGATCGCATAGAGTTCATTGAGGACGTCCGTTTCATGCAATCTTGTCTGTAGATTTTCCTCTACTTAAGTGAGTGGAAATTTTAAATAAATATCCTATGTCCATTAAATCACCAAAAACACAAACTGTTCAAAAACACGGAAAAACCAAAAAATATCCAAAACCAGAAAAAATACAAATAAATCATTTTTAATTAGTAAATTGCTGCAAGAGATTTTCAAAATGATGACCGTTAACCTTGATACATTTTTTGATACATACAAGAAAAGATTCATGAGTAGCTATAAGTGCTTCCTCATTAATATTATGACAATCATTTCCTATTCATTCTTTCATGTCTTCACGAGTGGTTGGTACTTCTTGGCAATTGGCATACCTTTCCTTTAAGCCAACTTAATAGAAAGAAATCTAGAGATTTTAAATCTGGTGATCTAGTGGGCCAATGCACTGGACCACCACGTCCTATCCAACAACCATTGTAACCTTTATCCAAAACCTCTTGAGCAATATGCAAGTGTCTTTCTTGTAGACCCAATTCTTCCAGCAATAATGGTAATTCATTACTCAGAAAATTTCGGTATTTCTGACCATTCAATGTTTCATCAATAAAAATGCACCAATTAACTTTCCTACAATAAAACCAGCCAAAGCATTTATGGACCGAGGTCGTTGGCACTCAACTTGCCTTAACCATTGTGGATTTTTGACGGACCTGTGTTGTCGAGATTGCCACTTGGTGGCATGTTGGTGCCGTGACCTAAGGTCATACCAGGTTACAAAATAAACGGGCAGTTCGCCCCCGACCTGTAAGCTGACCAGTTGTCTACTGACCAGTTTCTTTGGCCACTACAATGGCGACGAGGATGGTCATTTCGCTTGTTTTGTACGGCTTTTTTCGTTCGTTTTGGGACTGATATTTTCCCGTTTTGGACTGGATTTTCGCCGTTTTCTCCTCATTTTTTTAGAGTAAGTGCGCACGCTTCGCTTCAGTGAAGCAGACGACAGCGGAAATTAATGGAGCATCAGTCATCTCCAAATTGTACTGCAAATGGGGATATCTCCAGATCCCATTGAAGGAGGTGTAACGGAAATACACTACCATTGATACGCACCGTGGGGTGTTCCGGTACAAGAGGCTGTTCTTTGGTATTAAATCGGCACCCAAAGAGTATCAAAGGATTATGCATGAGCTTCTGGCTGAATGTGATGATTCCAACAACAACCTAGATGACATCATTGTATATGGGCGCAATGTACCTGAGCATGACCGATGGCTGGCGAAGGTTTTTGAGGTGTTGGATAAGCATGGAATCACGCAGAACTTGAAGAAATGCGAATTTGGCCTGGATCGACTGGTCTTCCTTTGCCACGTATTTTTAAGAGACAAAATTTCAGTAACTGATCAGAAGGTTCGAGTGGTAAGGGATGCCATAGCTCCGAAGACCGCAATGGAGGTACGGAGTTTTCTGGGCCTTGTCAACTTCTGCGCTAGATTCATCCCCAACTTTTCGACTATTGCGGAACCACTACGCCTACTTGCAAAAAAAGATAATATGTGGATTTAGGGAGCGCAGCAACAAGCGGCATTTGTTTGTTTGAAGGAATTATTGGCCACATCCGACGTGCTGGCATTTTTCCAGAGGGATGCTAAAACAAGGCTCGTAGTGGACGCATCACCCATTGGTTTGGGCGGAGTATTGCTGCAAAAGCAACCATCTGGCGCGTGGCATCCAATTGCATACGCCAGTCGCTCGCTGTCTAGTGTGGATCGACATTAATTTCATACAGAAAAGGAAGCATTGGCAAATGTCTGGGGATGTGAGAAGTTCCGCATGTACGTGATTGGGATTGAGTTTGAGCTGATCACCGAACCTAAGGCTCTGGAAACCATCTACGGTGTTCCTACAAAGCCTTCTGCAAGGATTGAACGTTGGGTCCTGCAGCTGCAACTCTATAAGTTTGCTGTCGTTCACTGCCCAGGAGCCCAAAACATCGCAGATGCCCTCTCACGACTTTCCCCCTAGAGAAGGGAAGCGGATGGCAGCGGAGTTTAATGAGAAGCACATCTACTTTGTGCTACAGCATGTGGCACTCTGGGCAATAAGTTTGGACGAAATTGCCAAGGCTACCAGTGAGGATGCTGTGCTGCAAACACTAAAGGATGTCTTCGAACAGGACTAAACTTTCCTGCCAAATGGAAACGTTTTGAACCTGTCCAACTGAAGCTGGCTATCAAGCAAGTGATACTTTTGCCCGGTCATCGGATTCTAGTTCCACGGATCCTATGCAGCAAAGTGCTCCAGCTGGCACATAATGGACATCAAGGAATGGTCCAGTCGAAACAGAGGCTGAGGACCAAGGTTTGGTGGCCTAGCCTTGACAAAGAGGTGGAGGAAATGATCCACGGTTGCCAAGCCTGCCAGCTAAGTGGGCACTATAAACGCCCGAAACCCATTGTCAACACACCACTGCCAACCGGGCCATGGGAAGAGTTAGCAATAAACTTGTGTATCCCTTTCAAAGATTGCAGTTCCCTAGTAGTTCTGGTATACTACCACTTCAGGTGGCCAGAAGCAAGGCTGCTGAAGAGCACCAAGACGGAACGGATCATCGACTGGCTCCGAGAGGTGTTTGCAGTTTGGGGTATGCAACGAATCCTGCGGTCAGACAATGGACCACAGTTTATTTCTGACGAGTTCAAGATTTACATGTCGGAGTGTGGTATTTAACACCGGCGGGTAACCTTATATTGGCCGCAAGCGAATGGGCTAGTCGAACGACTAAACCAGTCGTTTGTGAAAGTGGTCCGGATTGCCAATTTGGAGAGGAGCTGCTGGCCGAAGAGACTCTGCGACTTCTTGGGTGCTTACCGTAGCATGCCACACCATATCACGGGGCATTCACCATTCAAGCTGCAAGTAGGGCGTCAGATGAGGACTAAGATTTCCCAGAAGTCGCCCAGAACCGGATTAAGAACAGGCTGACGCTCCAGAAAGCCGATGATGTCATCGTAGAGCAGAACGTCAGCCAAGTGAAAAGAGTAATTTTGACCATTAAGACAGAGCCTGCTAGCAAAGTGGACGCAGGAGTCGAGTGACAGCTAGGGCCAGAGGAAGAAACTTCAAGCCAGACTATGCTGGGGCCGAGACCCTAAGCAGATGAAGCCAAATCGAAGCAAGAAGATCCCAGTCAACCGAGTGGGACACCACATCCAGCCACTGGACCAGACGAGTATCCAGTACCAGAAGTGAGGCGGACTACGCGAGCTGTGAAGAAGCCAAGCCGGTTCGCATCCAAGGATTGGACCACCTTTATTATGTAGATCCTGTTTGCTAGTCAGTGCCGTGCTACGGGTTTCTTTATTTTGATATTATTTGCTATTTTGACATTGTTTTATTTTGTAAAAAGAAAAAGAGTGTTTGTGGTGACGAGGTCGCCACTTTGTAGTGTGTTGGTGCCGTAACCTAAGGTCAGATCAGGTTACAAAATAAACAGGCAGTTCACCCCCGACCTGTGAGCTGACAAGTTTCTTCAGCCACTACAAGACCGACATCTGGGATGTCGATTTGTCAGAAAACGGCACTGACAGAAAAAAATTGTTATCAAGCTGTATTTTTTTTGTGCCTGTTCACAAAATGCCACTCGATTTTGGAAGTCATTTCCATAAAGGTAGATGACCACCAAGAGCGTGGCGAGCGAAGCGAAAGTAGATTCCAAACTGCGCATTCTTTTTGATTGCCAAACAATGGCTTTGCACGTGAAGTAGTTCAAAAACCGAGAGCGTGAAGAGCACCACGCGCATCACGCGCATGGTGCTCTTGGTGGATGTCCACCTTAAGGTTCTTGATGCAACGACAAATGATTCGGATGCAATTTATGTTGTTTTAATATTCTTTAAATACTTCTCTTAGATATTCCAGATGCTAATGCCCGTGAGCTTACATGAAGATCATGAGCGACTGCAGCTAACATTGCAATTTAATTGTTTTCACCGGTTACAGTGTTTTGAAGCTTTTTCTTTGGGTGTACACTTTCAGGAAATTGTTGCACAACACGACGAAAAGAACTGTACAATAGAGTATTTATTTGGGAAAGCGTTCGTTATACAACACAATTGCCCGTTCACCATTTCGTCTAGATTCACCAAATATTAAAATAATTTAAATTTTCTCATCTACAAATCATTACGGCATTTCTAGTCGAACAATATAACCTTAAACCTTTTAATTTAATGTACGAGAATGAATACTGTACAAATCGTAAGAGCTTGATCGATTTAGCGTATGCTACATCGATCGAGCATACGACCTTAAAGTTAGGACCTTGAAACTTGTTTAATTAAACTTTTGTCGAAAATAACTGCTAAATATATAAATGTTGCAAACAAACGTTAATTATTTTTTTGCGTAGATTTAGATGATGGTAAGAAAAATACCGGTTTCTGTTTGAAAGCACTGAGTTTACATTAAAATAACCTTGAAAAAGTCCGTAAAATGAAAAGCAAATATGCACATTCTCTTTTCCCCTTCATAACAAACATCTTTTATATAAAACGTTTTTTCTCTACAATTCTTCGTTTCGCCGATATTTGAGCTTTTCAGGTTAAATGCCTCACCCTGTGGGGATGTGTGTTTACCAGTTTAGGAAAAGTCAGCAATATCTAGTGAGTAAAGAAGCTTTTTGTATGCTAGAGAACTCTACCTTTTATTGTTTGATTTTTATGGACAAAGACTAATTGTAGAAATATTTAGCAATATTGTTTCCATCGTAATTTAGTTAAGCTGCAAAAATATCATGTAATCAGCACCACCAAAAGCTGTCGACTTTTGCACCATCTTGTGACAGATGTGAATCCTTGAAACAACACGAAGACATTCTTATAACATAAAGTAGTTAATGAAGCATAGCAAGATAATTTAAAAAAATGACTGATTTTTATTCTTTCTTTTTAAAAAGTTTTTTTGATCAACTGTAACAAAGGGTCAAAAGCGTTTCTGCAGCCTGCAAGTCTTTCGGATCTCTTTTAGCCACTACAAGTAGAAGAAAGTTGTGTTAACTTCAAGTCAGTTATTAATGCGTAAACAAATTTTTACTACTTGCCTATAGGGTTTGTTTGTATCTTCGGGCACTCCAATGACCTGTTTAATTAAACTGAATTTTCTTTGCCGTCTTGTGGTCTGAAATGACTGGCTGTTTTCTGTTGTTTTTTTAAACAATTCTTATATAGGCTCATAAGAGTTTCTGCAGCTTGTGAAACATCCGTATGTTCTTTAACCACTACAATCAAGAACATGTTGTTTGTTTCAAATATATTATTAAGATTAAATAGAAGTGATATTACTTACATTCAGGAATTATCCCTTTCTCCAGGCACTTTAATAACCGGTTTAATATAGCTAAATTTATATTATTGGCTTTTAATCCATACTTACTAGGAATGCACTCCTTCCCATCAATCCGAGCCTGCGTTATGGATCGGCGAAAGAATCCCTGTAATAATGATAAAATGTTGCTATTATTCATTGCCTTATTTCCAGAACCTTTTTTGGTTAATCAAAAGTCTTTATTTACCTTGCAACCTTCACAGGCTAATATTTAATAATGGTATCCAGAAGCTGAAGCAATAAAATATAATATTAATGCTGAATATGAAATAGTTTTTTACCAAATTTTCTTTACTCACTAAATGTCTTTTTGCAGGCTTCACAATGCTGTCTGTTATTTAAATTGATATAACTTGCTATGTTGTGATGCTCTGAAAGAAATAATTTTTTTAAAATTTTTCTACATACATGTAGGTGCTTATAAATTTATTTATGGTACTTAAACACGCTGATCGGTATTTGCCAATCTACGAACTAACATTAGTGGCAAATGCAAATTTTATGCAAAATTATAATTAGTGCTGATTGTTATGAGAGTTGGATTAATTTTCTATGTTGGTTTTAAGTCATTGGACTAAACAATTTATGGCCAAAAAGTCAAAAAGAATGTTCAGCATCTAACTAAAAGATTTTGATTTGATGACTTGTTGGACTTATAATCTTCTGAGCAGAAACTCATGCATAAAATACATAAGGAAACTAAGGACCACCGTTAAATTATTCACCATAAACCCAAACTGCCAAACTCTTTACAAATTGGAAGAAGCAAAAACAAAGCTTAGGGATTGCTGCAAAAACACGAGAAAAAGTTACACACTTAAATGGCACAACAAACTTATTCAATTTAAAGAGCCCACTAAGTTCTAGAAACTTATTGGGAAGTTTCATCACTAATACAACCACTCACCATCGCTGGACAAAACTACATGGACAGATAACTTTAAAGAAAACTACTCCCCACTTCCTAAAATGCCAATAAAAAAGTAAACAACTACCTTAAAAAACTTGAAATATCTACCATAGCCCAAACTAGCCACAGAGAGCTAACAGAACAACATATCACAAGACAAGAAGTTTTATTATCCTTTCAAAATTTAAAAAAAAGGGAAAACACCAGGGCTAGACCAATTAGTACCCGAGAAGCTTTTGGACCCAATGCAGAAACACGCCGACTTAATAGTACTACTGTTTAATAACAATATTTCACACCCATACCTTCCCAGATAGTTAAAAACTAGTACTAGTATCCAGTTTTAAAAAAAAGGGACCATAAGAACCAAAATAACTATCGACCTATATTCCTAATCTAAGTCGTAGCTTAGCTATACATGTCTATTATCGCCGAAAGGGTAAAATCTTGGATCACTCGAATGGAAATTATTCCTGAAGCAGCTTTCTAACTAAATAAAAGTACCAAAGTTCATATAAAAATATACTAAAATAAATCATCAAACAAAATAACACCACTCCAAATAGAGCAATTTAAACCTTTTTTACTGATCTCACAAAAGCCTTTGATTCAGTAAATCAATATATTTTATGGGCCAAATTGAAAGAACTAAATTTCCCTGACAAACTATTGACAAACATTTCTGCATTTTATGCACAACTCGCAGTAGTTACACATGCATCCAATGGAACCACAACACCTATCAGACTAACCTCTGGTGTCCTACAGTGGGATCCCTTAAGACTACTTCTATTTATTATTTTTCTAAGTGAACTACCCGCCCACTTACCCAGCTGCCTAGGCTGCCTAATCATGGATACCCTAATCTCTAACCTCCTCTATGCAGACGACATCACAGTACTCACCAGAAACAGAAGGAATCTGAGAGCTCTAATATGACACCTACATAGCTATTTTACAATTAACCAATTAACTTAAAACTTCAGCAAATCAAAAATCGTTTTTTTCGCTTGAGGCAATAGAACATCGTCCCTTAAAACCTTTTCCTGGGAAAATGATCCAATTAAGATAGTAAAACCATGGACATACCTAGGGATACTAGTCCAAAACAACGGCACATTCAATAGGTACACTAAAAGTTAAATCTTTAAAGCCAACATCAAAACTCAAATAATGCTAAGAACCTTCAGGCACAAAACACTTAACAGCATACAATCGCATATTAAGCTATTCAATGCTATAATTTTGCCTACACTAACATACAACGCAATCTTTTGG
>JAQGAO010006462.1:0-12279 GCA_034697705.1 Ommatoiulus sabulosus | reverse complement strand
ATTTGCGTATCTTGAGGATATGAGAGTATACCCAAGTCTATTAAAATACAAAGTTAAATTTATGCGCCATCCATATACACTTTATATACATAACCTAGCTAAGGTAATTTTATATATTACTTTTAATAATGAATAAATCAAATTGAATTTTTTTGAAACCTTAGAAAGCAAAGGTGTTACTATCTCGTCCACTTATATGTATGTACACTTTGTGGTTGTTCGGCACTATCATTATTCCATCCTAACACAGACTGTGTTTGCTACGACCACTAAGAATCTAATATGATTTTTATCTGCAACAGAATTCGATTAGACAATCTAGAAAAACTGCAATAACAAATTTGTATACATTATTATTAAACTCTAGGAGGAAAGTGAGGATTTTGATAACTTGATTAGATGGAAAAGGTAGTAGGCCCTATACGTACTGGAAAAGAGTGCAGAAACACGACATTATATTCCATATACATTATATAAAAATCATTAATCTTTCTTCTTCATGATGCCATATCACATTTACCTCGGTTGGTGACATCTTCTGAAGATATTTTTCCAAAGAAGCAAAATTCTCTTCATCGAAAGACTTCAAAATTTTCTCCATGATTCAAGCTTACTTGTTTACACGAACTTCAAGTCTTAATTGACATGCAAAGAAAAGGTCACTAATCTATGCCATATGACGCCAAAACATTGATAATGGCACTTATTCGATTTTATATTTGTTAAGATATGAAAAATATAAGCTAACAATACCTATCAAATTCTTAAATTAAAATTAAGAAGTGGTTTTAACTTCAACTTATCATTATCTCAAAAATATCGCCAAATCCACAAACGATGGTGTTGCCAACTTTCCCATCACTGATATCTTTAACTAAGTAAACATATTCTGTAAACAGGTTTTAACTCTAAACCTCAAAAATATTTAATTAAATGTCTTAACAGTTTTAAAAAATAAAATTAAAACCTGATTTACAATTTAAATATATTTGGATAAGTTCAGAAATTTTAAACGTTTGCAAATTTGTGAGACAAGAAAATACATAGGGAATTATCTCCGTCAGAGGAAATATACTCCGTTTGGCATCATTGTAACATCTCCCATGAATCTAAGCGCAAAACCAAGTGCCTTGACGAAAGCATTTCTGCATATTAAAATTAAAGCAAATATAAATAACTATTATCAACCTATTTTGCAAATTCCTTCATCGGCCCCTGTTTTTATAAAGGTTAAAGGTGATCTAACTTTATCTGAAAATCTGTATTCATGCCAATGAAGAAGCCTGCAACGTTTGATCAGCACATTAGATAACCATGGGAAGCACAAGCATGGTGTACTTGTGAATTTGTGAGTTATATTTTAGCAAACGAAACATTCTAGTTGGAGATGATGGATCCCAGCATCAAAAACCTTCCACCCGGAGACCCAAAACTGATCGAAAACATCGTCAACCAGTTAAAATCGCAAGGCATTTTTGACGAATTTCGTCGGGATTGCCTAGCAGACGTTGATACCAAGGTGAAGCATCACATTAGTTGGTTTACAGCTTGCTGTTTGTAAATAATATCTGCATTTCTTTTGCCATGTCATAAAGCACTACATATTCAGTTGGATCGATCACAGTTAATTGTATAAAAAAGAAACAACCAGGTGTAGGAGGACATGTGCAGTGCATATATCCAGCATTGCTATATATGTATAAACATATACACTTGTAACGACAAAAATACTGGCATACAAATTTTGATACGTAAAGTTCGGGTCAGATCATTCATGCTTGATTGGCTGGTGAACTATACTCGTACCGTATATAAATTAAAGTAGCCTACAAGTCGCCCTGATTTTATTTGTAAAACTAATGAACAGACGAACCACGAACCCCATTAGACCGTCAAAATTTGTTCGTTTAAACCGTTGTTCGTATTATCAAAAGTCATAAAAAAACATGATTTCAACTGTAAGCACTAAATATTTAAAAAAAAGTTCCTGCATTACAATGTTTTCATACAATCTCTTGAATTTAGTACACAATTATAGTATACATAAAGTGCATTTTCATTTTCAGCCTGCCTACCAGAATTTGCAGCATCGCGTGGAAAATTTTGCCAGTGATTTTCTGAAATCAACGCAGTGGAGACCAGATTTGAATAAAAACCAATTGCGAGATGGGCTTCGACGTCACATAAATGAGTATGAAATGATACTATTGCCAACTTTAATCAGCATATGAAAAAATAAATAACAATAGTTTCTCAAGAGAGTCTTCCAGCTATAGATTCTCTATAAGAAATACAGCAAAGATAGTTTGTTCATAACTTGATAAGCTTTCAGTAAAAATATTTCGCTCTCATTTCAGGTCGGGCATGCTCACAACTGGCGTCGACAGGATCATCGACCAGATAGTAAATCCAAAAATAATTCAGATATTTTTTCCGAAAATCACCGAAATTGTCCGCAAGCTTTTTGGAATCGACACATTGTCATTGAATGGCACGCAATCGGAAGGTAAGCTTAAAAACTCGCTATTTTTCCAGTTCTGATCCGTGCTGCAAGAGGTTGATCGTATAAGAATTTTAAAAGTAAATGGTCAAGTCGATCTGTATAATAACCCCATATATATGCAGTGTTAAATATTATAGTAGCCGAGTATCATAATACTTCAATTTAAGGATGGATTATAATTTCAAGACTTAGTTAGCCCCTAGAAGTACGTTAATTACTTATTTAAAAAATAAGTGCACTTAGATAAAAAACAAAAGTTGACATTCAAAGATTAAAAAAGGGGAAAAAAATTGCTTTCTTTTCAAGATTTAATTTTTAGAAAAAGAATTATAATTTTTGCATTGTGGGTTTTAGATCACCTTTGAAATATGCACTAACATGTTTGCTAACCTTATTAAACAAAGTTAAAAGAACCAGATTCTTGTCAAAGATAGTACAAACTGTGAGATTTGGTGGATTCTTATCCAGGCTATTAATCTACCAAAAATACAAAAACAAACATTTTAAAAAACGGAAAGCTTACTGCATTTCATTTTTTTTTTAAATTTCAGGTTTTGGCTCGGACCCTGAGCCCGCATTGGCAATTCCGAAGCCTGTAGCAGTGTCGTTAGACAATCTTGAGACCACCATCGAAAGCAAGCCTATTACGGTAAAGTTGGAGCCTGTCCTTGCTGCCGTTGCTCCAGATATTGTTCAGCCAGAGAGCAGCCCTTACATCGATGCGATTGAAGAACAGCTATTGGTTCTCACAGGTGCCCACGAATACATGAAGCTCGAACAACTTCATGGCAGTCCTGTTTCAGAGCCCGCTAGCAAATCAAACAGCGTCCCTGCAAGGGATCGGAATGCGAATGCTGAGAAGGAAGGAGAAGCAAAGCGTGACAAGGTCAAGGAAGAACTAAATAAAAAAACTGACAATGTCGTTAAACCCACAAAGAAAATTGATACTAAAACTGCTCCCAAAGGAAAGCCAAGCAACTCTGATAAATCCAGATTAAATCCTAGCGACAAAAAGCCAGATAAACCAATCAAAAGAGAGCACAGTCCATCAAAAACTGCTGGCGTGAGTAAATCATCATCAGCCGACAGCAAGGGCACCAAGCCGCTGTCTTCGGAAAAGTCAAGAAGTAGCAAAACCGAAGACAGTTCGCAGAAAGCTAAAAAACTGCCAGATTCGAAAGAAGGTGATGATCCAGTAGTGAAAATCCACAAGCTGTTGCTCAAATCGAAGTCCGTGGAAGAGAAAGACGCTGTGAAATCGAGACAAGAGAAAGTGGCAAAGACTGATAAATCCGCCCAATCGTCGGACAAACTCGAAAAATCCAAGCCGCGCGTTTCAGAGACAGATAAAAGCTTCAAGAACAGAAGTGACAAGCCAAAATCTCCAGACAAAAAGCCAGAGAGCAGCAGCAGTAAACACAAATCCAGTCCAATGGACAAAAGCAGGCATCACCACGATGATAAATCAAGATCTCTGGAGAGAAAGTCCAACTCTGGAAGCAGCAGTCAGGCGACGAAGAGCAAGGATTCGGAGAGGGGCAAACCTGGTAGCACTAAATCTCTGGCTTTCGGGGACAAACTGTGTGAACCCGACAAGATATCTTCAGCAAGTAAACCAAAAGCCCTCAGCAAACCATCAACAAAGGATTCTGCCAAAGCAAAACCGGAGCAGAAAAGTAAAAGTTCCTCATCCAGCACATCCAAAACGTCCACAAAAAAAACAATTCCATCGAGCCCATCTTCTGCAAGCAAATCTGACGCTGTCACTAAGGACAGCATTAGCAATAAGGTTCTTAAAAGACAGTCTTCCGGCAGCCCGGACACTTCAGTAGTTCCCAAAAAACTAAAACAAGATGATAAACCAAAAACTGAAATGAAAACGGCCAAGATTGTGCACCCGAGTCCATCAAAGAGCCAGAGCTCTACGAGTGATAGCTTCTCGTCGTCATCTTCTTCATCGTCGTCTGATGATGAAGAGTTCAAAGAGTTTGAAGCTACCGATGTGGTTTCGCCTTCCAAGATCCGAGAGGAAATCATGAAAAAAGCAGGTGCTGGTGGAGATGACGGTCTCTCTGATGTGACTGTGAGTTCGGTGCACACGAGCGACCTGTCTGATTTCGACGATCGCATCACGCTATCGGAAAGCGAAGAGGAGAGGTCGCAAAGCATCTCGCCGAGAAGTAAGGAAACGTGTTAAAATGGGTGTTCGGAAACGTATTTTTTTTCACATTTGCACAAAATAAATATTCCTTGGAGTTTAAGTATTAATTCTTGGAAACACTGGGTAAACGACATTTACTGTAATAGCTGGAACTTGCCAGTTTATTTTTAAGTAGGTCTACCAGTGCTTCTGTTGTTTATGGGCATTATTTGAATATAGTTTCAGGTGTGAAATTAAATATTTTAAATATTTTTTCCTTTGGACAACGAATGTTAATAATCATGAAATGTGAACATCACATCCATAGATTTTCCACGCACGAATTTATAAGTTTGAAAAATCATTGAATTTAAAAAAAAAGCGCCATCTACGGATCATTACATGCAATATCGAGTAAAAAAAATAAAGATTTTAATTCATTAAAATTGATGCGTGAGAAATATTAAAATGTTAAATTCACAACTCCAGATTATTTATATTCATTAACAGTAGAAAACAATTAAACATATTTCATCATATAATTATGCCTAAAAATATCTTTGCTTTAATTCCCATAATTGTGATAATTATGTGGATTTCAGTGTAGATTTCGGAGGCATAAAATTAAATATTTCCGTTATTTATCTTTTTCAAAGTGATAAAGCTTTAATTTCAGTTGAATCAAAATCTTTACTAGTTTCAAAACGCTGCATTTAGTAGGGCCTACTCAACACATGCAACAGGAAAGTTTTAAATTTTAATTCCTTTAGAATTAAAGCGTAGGAAGATTAAAAGGGTAAAATTTTCCCTTGTTTAATTTATAGAAAAAAGATGTTATCAAAAAACATTTAATCTTATGCTAAAAACTATCTCCGAGAACTTCTCATGGAGACCAGCTAGGGCATCCTCTCAACTAAAAAATTGGTATTTTTTTAACATTTATAACAAGGATTGCATTACAAGTTAATTCATGCAATTATTCCAGTTAAATGTTCCTGGAATGATCTAATGTCATTACATGAGATACCACTTAAAAATGTAATCGATTTTTAAAACCCATGGAGAATGCAGCTGATACAAATCGGCATAAAACATTGTTTCCAAGTAAGTACAGGTTTAATATCGCTTATCCAAAACGATTGCTTATACATAATGAGAAATTGGGGATTCAGACACATAGCCCAAAGGTAATATTATACAACATTTTTATTAATTGTGTGCTCATTAGGAACAGGTGTGAGAATTTTCCTCTTGTGGCATCATATTCGCAAACAAAAATAATTCGGATATTAATGCATGTTAGTTTTCGGAGTTTTGGATTCGGGATACTTAACCTGTACATTATTCATAGTTCGCATTTAATTATCATCGGGGAAAGAACAATTTTTAAAAGCTGATAAATGTGCAGCCGTTACATAGACAGTAATTTTCTGTTCGATAGCAAAGTGGTTCTCAACCTTTTTACAAATGCAGACTGGCGAAAATGGGAAAAATATTTTGCGGAGCAGTGCAATTAGAAAAATGTTTCGTAGACCGTTAAGGCATAACTAAAAACCATCATTTATATAATTTTTGGTAATAGTATAACATGAAAATTCTATAGTTATTTTAAATAACCAGGAACTGATCGAACGTACCGAGCTTTTTTTGTGGACCGGTAGGATGTTTCTGCAGAACAGCAGTTGAGAAACACTGCCAGTAGTCTTATGTTAAAAAATTAAAGAAAATAGTCGGCTCTTGTGTAGTTTTACGGGTGAGTCTCAAGTAGTTTCCAACATAATTTGTCAGTGTTTCAGGATTAACAAAAGATATTGCGGTCCATCACACAATTTTTTTTAGGAGTTTTGCTCACTTGCCTGGATTGTAACATGCTCAAAATCTCATTTTGTCTTCCGCAGAAAAGTCTCGAACGTTACCTAGCAGCCAGGAGGAAACAAAAGTTTCGCAAGTAAGTTAACTATTAGGTAATGTCTAGTTTTACTTCACATTTAGCCATAATCTAATGATGTTTGATTTTCTCAAATAGCCTTTGGAGCAAACGACACAGGTGCCAGTGGCCGTTACAGAAACTGCGAGATGCTCGGACGAGGTTGCACAAAAAGGTAAGACAGATCCGTTGTGGAGATCTCATACCGAATCCACAATCTGCGTTTTTGCTATAGATTTTAACGTGGTTCTTACAGCAGTTCACCAACGGTCCTCCGAAGCTGAGATGCGTGATAAGCAAGAACCTGAAGCGGAGCCTCGGCGCGAGCTGCGTAGGCAGCGCAAGCTGAATCCGCGTTATGCCTCTGACGATTTCTCGTCCTTCTTCAACACTGGCAAAGAAAGGCAAAACCACGGTCACATCTTCGAGCATGCAGCCGATGACCTGCACCGTGAGATGCCAGAGATGCAGATCAGGGGCAGGCGCTCTACAGGCCATTCCACAACAACAGACGACACCGAGTTTCCTGGCAGTCCCATAAGCGACGGATCCGAATTGGGCGAACTGGTCAAGATAAAGCGCGGAGGAAGAGGTGAGCTAATGGTCCTTGCTCTTGGGGGAAGAAATCTTAAGATGAAAAATCGTACATCGATCCGAGCTCATTACATGTACTATGCTCTCGTCCACAGGCAAACTTTGTTCGCCTTCGGAGAGCAGTGATGGCGATCACAGCATCAAAGGACCAAGGAGCATTTCGTCAGAATTGAACGAGGGTGAGGAGTTTCGACCGAGGACGTCGTCGCAGCAGAGTGGGTGCGGACCCAAAAGAAAGCAGGAAAGGTAAGAAATTTGTTGTCTTTCTGTAGTTTTTCTGTAGGAAAGGGGGGCAAGGAGGTATCATAGAGGAATTAGACTAAGCCACAGCAACGCGTGGCTGGACACACAGCTAGTTTTTTATAAAATGTTAAATGTATTCTTGTGTATGATTTTGCATTTGAATAAACTTTAAAAGGGTGGACAATAAATCAGGAAGAAATCCTTTCTGAAAACAAAACCTCAAAACTGTGTTTTTTGTGCATCTCCGTTAGATCGTCCCCAGTGGACCCCATCGTATCCCCCAAGAGTGACAACAGCAATGGACGCCGAAATAGCAAAGTGGACAGCATAAGCGAATCCTCATCGGCACCTAAACGAGCACCTGCTAGGTGAAAAACGACATGGAGAAGAAGGCTCACAAAATCTGAAATTGCAAACGAACACTAAATTTTCCTTTGGTTTTTATCAGGTATGACAACCAACGATATAGCAGCACAGATTTGTACAAGCCGAGACCAGTGTTCACGAGCAGTAGGCGTCGCGCCGCTTCACCCAATAAGCCAAACTCGACCTATGGCGATTTTGGACCCCTCGTTATCGATGAAAGGTAGGCAAAGCCTTTTTTTTTTAGAAAAAAATTAGGGATCGAGTTGCCATACAAACGTAAGTGTAGCTTAAAGAAGATCTGTTAAGCAGGTAAATAGGTTAATCAGTCTTGATCATGTTGCGCACTTTGGCTAAATCGTAAATTAGATTTGATTTGTCATCGCTGAACCAATTTTTCTTGTTAACAGTGCGGGTCAAGACGTGCGTGCGAACTCGGAGAGCCACCACAAGGGCAAACGGCGTCAGGTCGACCAGAACCCTTCCAGTACGTCTAAACGCCGTCGCTGATGTTCTACCGCGTGATGGACCTCATCTTTTTTGTTACGTTTTCTTTTTAAAAGGATTTTTAAAATGTTCGTAATTGTCCTAGTTTTGACATTTTATCCCTGCTAGTGCACACTAACAGGAATCCACATGATCTAGTTCGGTGCTGTCGCTCACTTTGACGGCACGAGGGTTATAATCGTGTGTTTACTACTGCCATGTAGCAAAGATTTGTGCAATAAGTTTGGTGTGCTTTGCTCTGTTTCAGCAACACATGATCCTTAATGCACTATTTTCCACGCGAGTATGCATTCATCGGTTGCATTCCTTTAATCGCAACAAAATTCCTCATCAAGAAGATAGTTTTAGGCATAAAATAAAATATTTTAGTACACTTGTTTACCTATAGGTAATGAAGGTAATTGACTTTTAAACTCGTCATTTTTTTCTTGCATTAAGGTTGATTTATACTGACAAAACGGAAGCGTTGCATGTCTGACAAAGACATGACTCTTTATTTTATCGTAGGGGGGACAGACTGGACATTGAAGAAGGGTGTCAGGTCAGGCACGTAGCTGAATATAGAAATATTGGCAAAATTCAATACTGTCTTTTAAGTCTCCATTCACCAAGTGTCTGACCAATCACGTTACTCGTATGTAAATCAACCATTAGTTCATAAGTTAAAAATGATTGCTGTTATTTAAAAAAGCGCCATCTATTGATCGATATGTGCAATATCGGGTAAAAAATGTTTTAAATTCTTTTTTTTAAAAACTGACTCGAATTTAAAATTAAATTTAGAAAACCTTTTATTTTGTACCGAAAACTATCTTTGTCGTAATTCCCAAAGGGAATGAACAGCTGGTAGATCCTCCTCTAAAGTTATTCATGAGTAAGAAATCTTTATTTACTTGGATATTTGTCGATTGTTTTCATATTAAAAAATAAATATATCCTTTAAAACTCACTTTTTTTTTTTTTCGCAAAAAACTTAAATCGAAATCGAGCGAAAATAACTTTTTCCTAAAATTTATCGAAGCTATTAACAAGATTTATGGAAAAAAAGAATTTTGCAACATTGTTATTTGTTGCAACTTGAAACTCTTGTTGAAAATAATTTGTTGAGGTACCGAATTAAGAAGTTTCACCAAAGGAATGTACCGCGTGTGAAAATAATCTTGGCAGTTTTGAACAGGCGTTTCCTTTTTGCGAAAAATAATTAATTCGCAAAAAATTCAGTTTTAAAATTGGAATTTTCATTTATATGGTCAGCACATACAGCAACATTGTCGTATCATCATCATCATCGCCGCAGATTAAAAATAACGTAAGAAATAAAACAATAATTTAATATAAAAAAAGCATGCTTGCACCTGGCTAGTTTGAGACGACCAATTATAAAATGAAAAACAAAAATAACATAAGAAGTTAGTTTGGGATGCTAGCATTTTTCTCCCATTGCATGATGAGCTGTATCCTAGGTGGCACAATCTGGCTATCGCATTCGTTACGAATTTTTAAATGTTAAACAAATGTACTAGTCCGGCTTGATATTTTATAATCACCAAACGTAACTGTCATTATAACAAATTTAAGACGCGAATAAAAATACTTTTCTTAAATGCTGAAATTTTGAACACTGAACTTGGCTTTTGAGAGAACTGTGACAGGTAGGGTGACCAACCTTTAATTGTAAAATAATCTCGCAATATTATGTATAATCAACTCAGGATTGTTAGGCCAAAAAAAGTTCAAGTAATGTTAAAATTATAATTTCGATATGCTTGGTCATGATTACATAATGAATAATGTAATCATAAATAACTGAATTTTGGATTTGTAAATATACATTGTATAATTGGGAAAATAATGTCAGGAATGCAATACTGCGGCTCGAGTCTTTCCATCATTTCGTGGCAAATGAAAAACCGATGGGCGTTCACTGCATCTATTCACAAGCTGACTGACAGTCTATGAGGGCAGGAAAAATCATGCTACTGAAGGTCCCTTACACCCCCCCCACCAAAGGACACCGCCCGTGCTTTATTTGTTTCCGCTGGAAAATTAAGATCCGATACTTTTTGAACAGACCTCATGTATAAAGAAGCAATTGCCTCCATTTTAGTTGGAGGCGAAAATTGGGACTGTTGGTCACCCTAGACAAATGTCATGTCATGACTGAACCTGACCTTAGGAGTAAAAAAATTCATGGGAGTAAAACGACGCACCAGTTCGAGCGAGAAGCATCAACAAAGTCAACTGAGTCCAACTTGGATTTGTCTACTGCTTACCTCGAACGCCTTGTTTTTTTTATAAAACTGCATGTAAAGGAGCCCTTACTTGTTAACAATTTCAGATTTTAGTTTTCCCTTGGCTTAATACTCGTCGGGTAATATCGTAATTGCTAGCTTCTTTTCCAACCAGGTAAACGTTTTTGGTAGTGACATCTGAAAGGAGACAAATTGGATTTTAACAACGTGGATAAAATTTGCAGATTATGAAAGTTAATATTTTAAGAGGGTCTACCAGTGATCCGTTGCCTATGGGAATTTTTCAAAGGCATTATTCTTTTATGCAAAAACCTCACTATTTTAAATAAAATGTTTCTGCGTGACTGTAGATAACAAAGACTGATAACTAGGAAATGTGAATTTCACATTAAAATTTCCCACTTGTTAATTTTAAGACTAATTAAAAAAAATCAATGTTTCATGTATTGATCCCTAGGTGAATTGTCTGAAATATCAGGGAGGGTTTTTTTAAATTGACCGTCAATTACACGGAAATACTTACATCCAGAGACTTCGCCAAAATTTCCAGATCAGACAACATTTGGCCAACCGCCCCTTCATCAAGCAAAATCTATAATTTAAACAGCAAACACATTAGTGCAAAAATTACAAAACAACGGTAACTCGAGCTTTCGAACTGCCTGGCTTACCTGTAGCCAAGGCCCATGAGCAGCGAAGGGGTGTTCCTGATCTGCAATAGCTCCAACCACGGATGATGCCACGAACGTTATAGCAACATCCCCAACCACACTTTTGAAGGTAAAATGCCGGCCATGTTTCAACCTACCCCTAGATAGGAAGATTTTGTTTTAAGCACTTTAATGCGATCTACAGCCCGAAACCAACAATGCTAACAATTATAATAATACTTTCATTTTGATAGTCTATCAGCTTTACATTATCACATGGGAATTATGGTAAAGGCTTCAGGCATTCATTTTTTGAAGCACAAATAAAAGAATGCCATTTTAGAAAAATTAGTAGCCTTCGATAGATGAATTGTGCAACAAAAGGGAAAATATATCTTGACGTTATAATGTTTTCTTCAAATGAATGCATCATTTAACAATTATAATTTCTCACATTGCGATCTGGGTTTGAATAATAGTCTTATGAAGGCATTTAGAAAACTATATTCAAACCATGTACCTTAACGCGAGAGGTAGAAGACACCCAGCTTCCAAATTTAATGTGACATGAATAGCTTCTAAAGTCCTTGTGCGTAGAAGCTCTAGTGTTCCAGTATCACTACTCGCGTTACTGTCGTACGATTCTTTTCTCGAGTTACTATCATTGCTAACAAATGACAACATATCAATAATAGTCACCAACGATCCCAATAATCCAACAACATAGCCATTGCATACGTACAGATCGGTGCAACTTTTGTTTGGGATTGGAGGTAGTACAGGCTTACTGTGAAGCAATCCTTTCTTTAACACTGCTTTGATTTCTTCAGATTCTGTGAATGCAAACGTAATTGTCATTGATCAAGCCAAAGATTTTTTCTATAATTAGACAAGACATTTTTTCCCCAAAAATGACAATATTCTTCTCAAGAAAAATATATCAATTGCTCATTTATTTTCATTAAGAAATGTTATCTACACCATATATGAATGTATAAAGCTGGTCATACACGAGGCAAATTGTATCTGGAAACTTAATAATTTTAGGTGTGTCCGAAAAGTCAAGCGCATATTTCTGAGCATTTTTTAGTTTTTCACAT
>JAQGAO010006461.1:0-12279 GCA_034697705.1 Ommatoiulus sabulosus | reverse complement strand
GCATGCTTGGGGCCATACCACCCTCCCCCATCCCCCAAGACATGGTACTTAAATTGTGCTGTCTGTAGGGCATTGATTTGAATTGAAATCCAAACTTCGATGAAACTTTATAGTTATTATTGCTAGTCGTGTTTTGACTGACTTTTTATAAAACGAACTATATTTACGAAGAAAATTTGCGTCCATTATAGATTTCATCTTAACGAGGAAAATAGTTAACAGCGCCATCAGCAGCTAGCGGCGAAACCAAAATTTGCACGAATATTTACGAGATAATCCGAACCAATGATAAGAAAATATTAATAGCATGGCTCATGGCTGTAAAACAATTTAAAATTGATTGAAAATTACGGGCAGTTATACGTTTTCATCGTTTGTTTTGAAAGATCCTTAGGCGGGAATTAATCTCCTGAATATGTGAGGATGGTGCATCTAACCTAATTTAATATTAAAAAGGTCACGTAAGCCAAACTTAATAATCTAAACAATACGTTTGAATTGTATTCGATGGCTCATGACACTTATCCCTCAAGTGCTGTTGATGCAACTCTTAATTACATGTAGTATTCGCTGACTTAACATTACTGAGCCACCATTCTTTAACTCTGCAATTACTTGATGACGTGAATGCGCATAGTTGCGGACTTGTTTTGTCGAATTTTGCTGAACTGTCACGAAACTAGTTTTCACGACAGGAAAGCAGTTCACGTTGCATAATGTTCTTTATATCAACTTCTGTTGACTTCCTTGAATTAAGTTCGGTATAAGGTTATGAAAATGACTTAGTCAGGCATGTATGATTTGTCATGAGGATAGAATTTTCGTATTCAAATGAAGCAATTACACGTTATATAGGTATACGGGCTATTAATGGTACTGTATATGTGATTCGCTTCGCTGAAACGGAGAGGACTATAGTTTATTGAAAATATTTCTTTAAGCGGTCACACACGGGGAAAGTTATATCAGGAAACTTGGCAATTTTAGGCGTGTCCGAAAAGTCAAACGCATATTTTTTAGCATTTTACTATAACCATGGCTTTTAAAAGGCTCGTAATGCACATTCTAAAAAACAGAACTTTTTGAACATGCCGTATTTCCAGATATAACAAATCGTAAGCTCGACTGAGTGATTTCCAAGATTTACTGAAAAATAAGCCCTATCAGAGTAGTATATACCATGCTGTTTCTTAATTGTATACAGCACATGTCATGATGATAACGTAAAAACAAAGTATCCCGTTGTAAATATTGCACTCTATATATGCAGTAAGTATTACATACTCAAAATATATGCATTTCTAAAACATCCGAGTATACGTAATACGCGTCAAAAAAAGACTAAAAAAGTCAAAGATACAACGAGCGAGTTACAAAAACATTGACTGATTTAATGTTTAAAGACAGTTTTTCAACCGAGTTTTAAGCATAAAATTAACTTTTTCGACAAAACTAAGGGGATACTTTTTAAATTTTCCAGACTAAATTTAAATTAAAACGCATGGCGCATTTTGTAAATAAAACCAAGTTTTTAAATGATTTCAAATGTAAAATATATATTTTTTTAAATCAATCATTTATGAAGTTTCTAAATGGGGAATGGCTTAAAAAAACACAAATGCAATTTGCATTCACATTTGTACGTTTTGAGATTCCAAAAAAATCACCAACAGCGCAAAAACATTTTATTTTACTTGACAACACCGTTAGGAAATTTTAATCACGTGTGCTATCAACTTCAGGTCCGAAATCCAGCCCAATTATTGAAAAGTTTACATAATACTGTATACGAGTTCGTAAAAAGACTCGGATGTACGTTCGATCTATGGGATACTTTTCTTGACCAGCGCAATAGTCGTAAAAACATTGTTTTCGTATATGGGGATTCGTATAAACGGGAGCTGGTTGTAGCACGGCTGCGTTAGTCGGTTCTTCCGTCCAAATTGCCGAAAGTAGCAGCTCGAGAACTTTTGGGCCGCCCCTCGCCCTCGTTCGCAACCGGTTGCCCTGGGGGCGGCCCAGAGTTGGGCAACGGGTTTCCTTCTCCCCCCCTCTCTTAACGAGACATCGTCAACGTCGTTCCCCTCATCAATCATCGACGAAGGCTCTCGACGAGCTCCGCCAATCAGCGAATCGCGAGCAACAATTGGAGGGGCGGAGCCAAGCCGCGGCCACGAAAAACTTGGCACATTGGCGATGTGGATCAGTGTGCGAAGTTGCGCTACGACGCGAACGACGCAACGCGTTTTCAGTCTCACGCCAACTTTTCTGGGATTACTCACCATGTTGACGATCGCCGCGTGTTCGCTAGAGATGGGCTCGGTCGACCCGGACTACGACCGCCCGAGCTGAGGGCCGGAACTCCGAGATGTGTCGACGGCGTCAGACCTGGCTGGCCATCGCCGTCGCCGCGGCGCTGCTGTTGGGCGTCGCGGGCGCGGCGTCGCCGGCCGTCGGTCGCCACTGCGAACCCATCAAGATCGACATGTGCAAGGGCCTTGGCTACAACGTGACCAGCATGCCCAACCTGGTGGGCCACGAGCTGCAGCAGGACGCCGAACTGCAACTGCAGACGTTCACCCCGCTCGTGCAATACGATTGCTCCAGCCAGCTGGGCTTCTTCCTGTGCTCCGTCTACGCGCCCATGTGCACCGAAAAGGTGGCCGTGCCCATTGGCCCCTGCCGGCCCCTGTGCGAGAATGTCCGAGCACGGTGCCAGCCCGTGCTCCAGGAGTTTGGCTACCCTTGGCCGGCGGCCCTCAACTGCTCCAAGTTCCCCACCGAGAACAACCACCGGCACATGTGCATGGAGGGACCCAAGGAGGACAGCGACAAAGACATCGCCTCCAGACGCTACCCCACCAACGGCAGCCTGCGCAACGGACGGCGCCAGTGGAAACCCACGCCGCTCACCGTCCCCGATGGACGGGGCTCCTGCTCCCAGTATCGCCTTCCCGATCGTTTCGTCTACGTTAACCGCACTGGACGATGCGTCCAGAAGTGCAGGTAATGACGCGCGGCATTCCATAAATGACGTCCGCTGACCTCGCGAGCGCCATGTTGCGGGGGGAGGGAGGGGGAATTAGACGCGCACCACAATTCTGCGAAAGTCTGCTACTGTCCAGGTTCTGGAAACACGATGGCACTGATAACGCTGTGTTCGACTTTACGGTGGATTCCTACTTGAAAGGCCAAAAAAAAATGCATGATTTGTGTCGAAAAAATGAATTTTTCCACGAAAATTAGTTTTTTTTAAACATGGCGATTTTTCTAAAGAAAAATAGTTGCGAAAGGTTGACCATTTTTTTTTTTCAAAAAAATCTTAACTATATGAAAGAAAGGTTTTTTTTCCAAAAAAGAAATGACAGTTTTTCCAAACATTGTACATTTTCCTAAAATAATGCAAATTTATAGAATTCAACACTTTACGAAAGCGGAAGCACGTTTGTAATGCAATGTGCCTCGCCTTTTTAATTATGAGTTTATACGTACTGTTGTTAACTTTCGTAGATTAGTTTTTTGTTGAATTTTGCGAATTATTCGTTGAAAGTTTTTTTCCCAACCTCTCCGGATAATCGAGTCTACAAAGTGTGTAGTAAACGATCGATGACAACTCTCGAAGTGGGCATGCAGCAATAAAAATTCGTGCCACCGTTTTGCCAGAATATGCGCAGTCGTTGTCTGAATTGAGTGCCACACTTATTACCAAGATGTGAGCTTTCCCTGAAAATTTAGATCAGATGAATGTGGATCGGGTTGATGGCATCACATGACCAGCAATCTCATGGGAATGGTGGGATTTCGGTGGGAACAGGGGTTTCATTCGAAGCTGGTCACGTGACCCGGTCTTGTTTACGATGTTCCACGACTGGTCATCTGGTATACGTTCTGGTGGGCAATTTTTGGTTCCTACGTGGTTTTGAGCAGCCCATCGCAGCTCTTGGCCACCAAGCATTCGGTGGGAGTGCATCAAAGCACACCGGCAGTGTACTAAAAATATTTACCAGAGCCCCACGATGACAACTCTTCGAACAGTTTGTGTAGCAGTTCCAAGAGTGTCATTTGAGGCTGTATAAGAAATTCAAATTGTCTTACATTGCATTTGTATACGTAGAACGTGCCGAATTTGATTTGCTTTCAACAAGTTGCTGTGAAGAATGCCTGCATCATTTGTTTTGATGACCAGAACCACCATTCACTTGTAACACAGTACGTGGAACTTTGCAAAATGCGTTCAGAATAGTATCCAAAAATACGGGATTATATATACACAACCATTTCACAGTTCTTTATTTAAGGAAAAATTATTAAGATGACAGATGTTTGACGTGATGGGGGAAATCATCTTCTCGAATACATTTCGTCAACATTTTCTTAAATAATTTCCTTTGAAAATGATTCGTTCCTTTGAGAAGAAACTGATGAAAATGTGTTTGGGGGCAAGGGACCAGGGTGGGAAACCCGCGGAAGTTGCGCGACGTCATTTGTGGATGATCTCTTTAAACTTGTTGATTTATTCTAATGTTCATTGATGACTAAATGCAAATGGTCAATCCGTAGGAGCGACGTGAATTTCAGCGCCGAAGACAAGAAATTTGCCGAAGTATGGATGGCCATTTTCGCCGGCCTTTGCTTCGTGTCCACGCTGTTCACGGTGCTCACGTTCCTCATCAACTCCTCCCGTTTCCGGTACCCCGAACGCCCCATCATCTTCTTGTCCATGTGCTACAACATCTACAGCATCGGATTCCTCATCCGGGTGCTGGCCGGCCGCGAGGACATGGCCTGCCAGCTGGACGCTGCGCACCACGAGTTCCTGCTCATCCCCGAGGGCCTGGAGAACACCAACTGCGCCATCGTGTTCCTCCTCCTCTACTACTTCGGCACGGCCAGCTCCGTGTGGTGGGTCATCCTGACCCTGACTTGGTTCCTATCGGCCGGCCTCAAGTGGGGTCACGAGGCCATCGAGCGTCACAGCAGCTACTTCCATCTGGTGGCCTGGTCTGTGCCGGCCGCCAAGACGATCGCGGTGCTCGTGCTCAGGGTGGTGGACGCTGACGAGCTCACCGGTCTCTGCTACGTCGGCAACCAGAGTTTGCCCAATTTCGTGGGCTTTGTCTTGGCCCCGTCTTTCGCCTACCTGCTCATTGGCACTTCCTTCCTCCTGGCCGGCTTCCTATCCCTCTTCCGCATCCGCGAGCAGATGAAGACCGGAGGCACTAAGACCAACAAACTCGAGGTCCTCATGGTCCGAATCGGCATCTTTAGCGTGCTCTACACGGTGCCGGCCACGTGCGTGGTGGCCAGCTACTTTTACGAGTACGGCAGCAGAGACTATTGGTTGCTGAGTCCGAGCACGAACTCTGGCTCGGCGGAAGCCACCACCGCGGCATCCGCACCGCCGCCCAGGCCAGACATCGAGATTTTTATGTTAAAGATCTTCATGTCCCTAGTCGTTGGCATCACGAGCGGCATGTGGATCTGGTCCAGCAAGACGTTCAAAACGTGGCAGAAGCTGGGGCGCCGGGTGACCCACCCGCACCAGCAGCACCCGCCCTGCGGCCAAGGCCATCACCACGTCCACCATCATTCCCTCGTGTGCCAACACCAGCAACAGTTACAACCCTTGAACCCGCATCCCGTCGCCCCTTCCCCCAACCTCTTTCACAACGCCCAACAAGGACCTGGCATTTTGCACCATCATCATCATCACCATCATTCCTCCTCCGCGCACTTGCATCGCAAGATACTGCCTCCTGCGGCCGCTGTCCCGCTGCTGCCCTCGTCGCATCCTCCCCAAACGACGCTCGTGGACACGCCCTACAACGTGTACTACACGGCCATTCCAAAACCCATCATCGCCGTCAAACACAAGAGACAGAAGTCGCTCGGCAAAGGGGGGAGCGAAACTACCGTTTGATCGGTTTGCGACGATTCATCAACCATATTGTATATAGTATGTTAATCGTGCATGGCAGAACTGCCCATGTTTGTTTTGGAGCAATTCTTCCGCAGCTTGTTTTTGGAACTTCCTTTGTCGCATCAATGCATTTGGAACGTCAATATACACTTTATGCACAAAATGTTCAGATCGTCGAAACAATGTCGTCATGTCAACCTACATGTAGGTTTATCTTTAGTTTGGTATAAATTTAAGCAACCGAGAACGAAATTTGTAACCAAAGTGGCATTATGTGCACGCATCTACAGAGGTAGCCAATGATAACCTTGATGAACAAAACCACCTGCATGTGCTTTTGAGATGAGCTTATAGCATGGCTGCAGTCCCATTGTCAAGGCACTTACTTGACGCCAGGTGGTGCATGCATTGTCCGCTAGCGGTTCTGTCCACCCTAAGTTTTGCACCTAGATTTCCAAATGGCCTTTATGTATACGAAACCGAATTTACAATTTAACGGGAAATCAAAATTGTTTTACTTTTTAGCGCACTTAACCAGTGCCACCCTATACGCACGATGTTTAATAATAATAATAATAATAATTTATTCATTCAAACATGAAAAGTTAAAGTGCTCAAGTTTTTATTAAACATTTACAACTTCAGTTATCCAAAATTCCTGATTTGAAAGTACAAAATACAGAATTATAGGCTAGAACTGGTTGCAGAATGAATCGAAATTTGCTCAAATAGGGCACCACGACTCGCAGTCAGCACATTTGTTTGCGTGGGACTCGAACACTGCGCCACCACTAAGTAAAATCCATTATAAATAAATAAATAACTAGGACAAATCAAAGTCGTGCGCGAATTCGCTCGTTTCCTAAATATTTTCCACGCTCACGACCCACGAGTCTCATCCGAAGTAAATCTTAAAATGTGCTTTCGCCTCCCATGGATGACCCATATGCAGTTCACTCGACTATAATTCGTATTCCTTTTCCCTCCCCAAATTCGAAGAGCTATAGGTTGACATTTTTTGGGTGGTCCCTAATTCCGAAGTGAAAACTATTTTATCGATAAAACTAATCGGTCAACACCTAGAATCATACGCCCTGCAAACGAGGTTCTTGAAAAGGAGTGCGCCGGAGCACGCAATTCTAGAAATTCACGAATCTATTCTCGAGAAATCCCCGCTCCGATCTATCGCATTGTGTAAAAATCAAGTTTTTGAAGAGAGAAAGAAGGAAAGAAAAAAGAAAAAAAAAAACATCGTATTCGCATTCCTGAATCTGATAAGACCTCTTTTTAAAAATTCAAAAAGTAACTCGCAACGTGACTGTCATTTTTTCTCCCTTCCTTTTAAAAATATCTGGCAAACAAAAAGAAGAATAACCTCAACCCTTTATTGTTCGAGAATGATAAATAATAATCCCCCAGCACGACCCTCTTTCCATCGAGCGTGTCACTTCTGTATATTAAAATCGATCAGTCGTAAAAAATCGTACGCCTGAAATTCAACTGGTTTGCCTTCCCTTTTACTAGTAAATAAGGACATCATTAAACCCCCTCCAACCGTAAACTCGGCGTAATAAAATAGCGGAGAAAAAAAAATTGTTTTATGGCCCTTTTCCTACCATATAGTTGTCAATGATTTATGAAGTCTTTCGCTTTTATGGCCAATAAATAATCAGGCGCGCTATTTTGGTTGCGGCCTGTACACGCGCGTCCCAATGCCCCTTTAGCTCACGAGTACAGGGTGTCCCCGAGTAATGTCGTCAACACGGCGCTGTTAATTAATTAAATAAACAACGGATGGATGCGGTAGGCGTGCGATAATCGTCACTTTTTTGTGCGGACTTCTCTACGTGGCGTTCGCTTAACAATGAAAGGGGGGAAACGAGCTCGTTGAATGTTTGACTTATCCCTATAAATGGCGGGCAAAACCTGTTTGTAATTGTCCTATCATAAAGTAATCATCGCCACAAAACTTAAATTGGAATGTTGTTTATAGAACCGGTATACATTTCAAATGAAAACTAGCTCCCGATTTTTTTTTGTTTTTTTCCACGCGTAACAATAGCCCCTCGCTGTCGTCCATTTTATAGTCGTTTTTATCTGACAATGATACTTAGACGCTTGCATAAAAAGCTGTCATCTTTCGACTATAAAACGCACTGTTTCTGACTCGGTAAGTGTTGATCCCAGCCAAAACGACTCTAAATCTACTTTTTTTTTATTAGAAATGTTTTGTTCAGTTTTTCTCTCTCCGCTCAAAGGGGGTCGTCCGTTTATTATGTCATGGTTTCAACTCATACCCACTCTTTAAACCATGCAAATTATCATTTAATGCCAGAATTGCGGCGCTTCTTTTTTTAAAGTGCTTGTCTTCATTTCTATTAAAATTAATTTTGTTCCATGTAGAAACTTATACCCTGCCTGAAACTGAAACTAACTTTTAACAGTATGACGAATAATGACTGGAGGTTCAGGACATCCTATACTGAATATATATATATAGTATACATATCTAGTATATCTATAATATACATTGTATAAGCTGATGGAAAAGTTTGTCCTAAATTCCTGTTTTGAAATCTGCGACATGGGAAATGGCGATTGCTCATGTTGTTTCTGCTTGGAAATGGCAGGATGTTTGAAGTCAACGTTCGGTTCCCACTCCCTTTCGATCAGTGACGTAATAAACGGCCGATCCCCATGCGGGATCTGCCAATCTAACAATTTCCTCAAAATTTCCGTCCAATTTGTCTCGCTTTTTATGGTCATCATCCTTGTCGAGGCCAATCGAGATTTATCGTGTCATTTCTATTAATTAGGTCGTGCAGCGTGTAAATATGTAATTCAGCTTCACAAAGCTCTCTCTCTCTCTCTTTCCCTCCCCCTTTTTATAGTTTTTTTATTCCCATTGTATGCAATGATACGTTGGCATACGACAAGTATTCAAATTTTCATTGTTCCGTGAAACGTGTGCCAACCCAAAACATTTTGATAACTCGACAAAAATGTGGCGTTTCGTATATATACGGGTATTAGATTTAGAATCTCAACCCCGAGTTGTTTTTCCTCGCAATTCATTGGCACGATCCAATGGCTCTGCGTGTATAGGAAAACGTTGAAAATTGGCATTGTTTTCTCTAACTAGTTATTGTACGGGCTGCTATCTTTTTAGAAGGTTGTCTATTTGGTTTTTAGCAGTTTGGTTTGATAGCGAAGATACCATGCAGTGTCCTTAGATAAGCTCGAGTATGAATCGTTTGATAGCTTAAAAAAATTGTCACCAAATGTGCACCCGAGAATCTAACTGTTTCTCTATTTGATACTGTTATCGTATTTCGTATCAAGGCTAAAATGTTCAGTAAATCTAAACAACGCGCACGTGAACGAAATTCATGGGGTGGACCTAACCTATACTGTATGTACCTTTTTCTCGAAAATCTGTTCATCTGCGTTTGTGGTTTATCAGCTACCTTTTTCGTTGAAATCTAGTACTACCTGACCGCCATTGTTACGTTGCACTGATTGCGATTGAATATCTGCGAAAACATTTAAACTAAATTCTTTCTAAATTTGGCCTCGTTCTTTTTTATCGGTGTCGCTGCAAGCCTGAGAAATGAAAGCACCGAATGCAATTTTGAGCCTGAATGCAAAGAATTGATAACTGGAAACCACTTACTGAGTTTATATAAAACGTTTTTAATCAAACCTGTGGATCGATTGTCATATCGTATGTTGGCCATTTTTATTGTCCATTTTTCCATTCGATGGAGCTAAAACAAAGATAGTTAATATCGGTATCTCAAATGTGTTTAAACTTTGCTCGACTTTGACAAATTAATGTTGATCGTAGCTTATCTTGTTTGTTATGATTTATCAGTTGGTTAAACGAATTCGTTTAAAGCAGAAATTACTCGAGTAATTGAATCTTTTTTTTCTGATATGGCGCATGCAAAATGAAAGACAATATACAATAGTACACCACGTATACTCGAGTGCATTTTAAGTGGTTTTCGACATAATGTATTTTTATGGATTCAGGCCCATTTTTGTTGTTTGTCATTTCCGCACGTTGAGCTGTAGTGTTATAGCCTGAAGTTGTCATCACAACATGTTGCCAACACTTTCCACCAAGTAAAAATCAGCAATTTAAAACAAATGAAATCGGTTGAATTAGGAACGAATTGTCACTTTGAAATGCGATCAATGTTTCTTGTTTTAAAAGATTTTATGATTTTGAGTTCTGCTGCATTATGATTTCAAAAATGTTGGAATTTTTCTTGAATCTGCGATGTTATTTCGACTTTGATGCTCTTAATTTGTACGCAACATTGTTTCTATAGCAATGTGTTCCAAGTGCCAGGCGTTCACGAATTGTTGCAATTGAATATTTTAAACTCATTTCACAATCGAAGGTATAATGTTCCAGATTGGTCTTTATGAGTTCTAAATTCTACTTAGTGATGATTTGGACGAATTGATCTTCGGTGATTTCCACTAAAGCATGCAGAGGGTATAGTAAATACTGCTCCGTGTATAAAATCCACTCATTGACAGATTTGTATATTTGATGTAGATTAGTTTGCTAATCTTTACTGTCGATTAATTCTTGCTTGCCATGACCATTTTTTTATTTAACTTATTCAGTCTTTCAGTGGCACGTTCAGGGTGCCTAACTGTTGACCCATAGGCCTCGTGCCAATGAAACAAATTTGAAGGCTATACAAGATAATCACTCTCTTAGTAATGACCATTTATTTTTGAGAAGTTTTGCATCTCTTGGCTAATTACTCGTATTGTTTTAAGCTACCTGTTGTACAGTGTAAACAATTGCATTTGTAATACGAAGAATTGGTGTATAGTTCATCCTGACATTTACCACTATTGTTTTCATATAGCCTTTTACCAGGAACACACTATAAGGAACAAAGCCATGGATCACCAAACGTGTTTTAAAGGAATACACATTTCACTGATTTTTTTTTCAAATGGATATTCTATATGTCCATGGAAAAATGTAGGAATCTTGGTTGAGATCTTTAGTGTGCTCCGAGTAAGAGGCTTTGTTTTATTGAACAAACGATGATGTTACAGAATATATAAATAAATTGAATATTTACAAAAAAAAATACATTGCTTCGTTGTCTATTAATACTGCATGATTTTTGATGCTCGATCAAGGAAGCTGCTCAGACGTAGGCTATATACTTAAAATAAACACGTACACAATACTTCTTTTATGTGAATGATATCAACTTCCACAGTCCAAAAACTAGGTTTAGAATTTCTATACTTGTGCAATTTCTGTTTTATAAAGCAACTTTTCCTGTTCGTAAATGCGATAGGTTTTGCTCTGGCAATTTATAATGAGGCTGCAAGTAATAAAAATAAGTTCAATGCAAATGGGAGAAATCATAATGGTTAAAATTTTAAGTTTTAACGTATACAAATTCAAGCAGGGGTAGTCCCTCAGAATAAGGCGGAGTCTAAAGGCGCGGCGAATTATTTCCTCATGCTCATTAAAATGTGAGAAAAAACTTAAAAGCATGTTGAGAATTTGCCTATTTCGCTAGTGTCACTCGGCGCGTGACGTCATAAATATTCTTGAGCAGAACATTGCAAACCATCCCTGAGAGCTGATTTCACCCAATACTTGTTTACAACGAGTCAATCCTGAGATTTTGCAATTTTGAGTTTTCCGTCTTAAATTATGGTGTATACACACAGCTTTAATGGTCTATAAGAACAAGTAATCGTGTGACAGTGTATGTCGCGATGTGAAAATCATAGTTTGATTTCCATATTTAGACATGAACCTTTCACTTAATGTCTTGGCATTTGCTATCTAAATTGTCGCTATAAAATGTCATATTAAATAAACGTATTTCGTGCTACGTACTGAATGTCACATAAATGTTGGCTCGGCTAACTCGACGTCTTTATCATTGCGTTGAGTGACAGAATGATATGTCAGAAATAACTAGGAAGTCTTGTCTGCTTTTTTATCGAAATCACGATTACTAAGATCTTTGTTTTTGATAAAAGTTAGTTTGCATGTCGAGTTGTTGGGGACGGTGAGAAACTAAGTTTACATCAGCATAATTAAGAATAGTGGCAAAGAAGAACGTATAGTATACTTTCGTTTTCCAACGCCTGAAAACGTTTTCGGAACTTCGGAGAACTTTTTCGAAGCGCTGAAAACCTTTTTCGATGCGCTGCAACTTTTTGGAAACCCTCAAAAAAATGTTTGAAAGTCCTGAAAAACTTTTTGAAAGTCCTGAAAAACTTTTTGAAAGTCCTGAAAAACTTTTTGAAAGTCCTGAAAAACTTTTTGAAAGTCCTGAAAAACTTTTTGAAAGTCCTGA
>JAQGAO010006460.1:0-12282 GCA_034697705.1 Ommatoiulus sabulosus | reverse complement strand
AACTTTCCAGACATCTCCAAACATTTTCAATTTACCGGACATTTCCGGACATTTTTGATCCTACGATCAGGAGTCTATTTGTTTTCTGCAGTCTTGAAACCATGTTGGGTGATGTGGCAATTCTGTGGTAAGGGACTTGAGAAGAGGAATCCTTTCAGATTATACAGTTCCATCGACTGTATATTAACCTAGGAACCTAGGAATAATATATTAACCTAGGAAGATCCTGACTGTCTTTAGTGTCGTAACATACCTACATGTATATCGATATACATGTTTTCTAAACTTTGCTATAGCCCATGAATGAACGGATCGAGCCATTGTTCGCTTGACCAGAAGTCAAAATCTAAACAAATGCACGTTTTTAATCTAACATTTATTAAGAAAAAGTGCATAAAACCTCAACAATTATTGAACATTAAAAATGGAAAGATACAGTATATATATAGTCAAATTACCGCAACTGCATTGGCGTACCTGCACCACGCACCGCAAGAACATTTCACCTTGAATTCAAGAAACAATGTCTTGGCATTGCAATATGGAGCTCCACTAATCTCTAAACAAGATTAAGTCATAAAAGAAACATTAGAAATCGGCATTGTCCTTTTCTTACTGTTGGATATAATCTGTCAATTGATGCTACGATACAAGTCACTGTCCACCCCGGCCATCACAATGACGCGATCGTTGGCCATCTTCTTGAATTCCTCGTACAAGGTGGGTTCGAAGCGGTTTTTTGCCAGTCTTGTCATGAAAACGAGGTGCATGGTGATGGGGTGGTCATTCTCGCTGAACAGAAGTCGCAAGATCTCCATGATGTTCTCGTGCATGGGTTTCACCGTAGCCCAGGTGATCTCCCAAGAACGTGTCTCGAAGTAACTTACTAGTTCTCTGTAGTCCAGCAGCATCTCTCTGTATCTGTGTCGGTTGGACGTCGCCCAATTGCACCTGTCGCATTGGTCATCGCACTCGCGCTTCAAGAGTCTGGGCAGATCCTTGAGATTGTCGATGTCTTCGTAGCAGAAGATGACGTAGGATATGGTAGGTATAGTCTCGCTACCGATGGGTTCGATGGCGCGTATTTGGAGCTGCCAGTTATCCAGGTGCCAATGGGCGTTGGGCCTGCAAGAGTGGCGGAAGCCGGAGATCTCCGGAAAAAGGATGTAGCCAGCGTGTACTCCTTCCACTATGATGGGAAGACAGTTGCTTTTAAAGATGGTGAACATCTCTAAGAAGCGATCGGGTAACACTACATGACCTTCGAGCCCCTGGAAGTGGTTCATGTCGTTGCAGACATTCAAGGCCTTTGCGTCTTTCTTCCATTTGGGGTCTTGAGGAAGTTGCCAGAAGGTTCTTTTGGTGCCGTCGAGCAAGGTGTACTTCCGGTGGTATTTGGGATCGTCTTCCTCCTAAAAATTCAAAAGAAGGATGTCATTATTATAATTTTTTATGAATTAGGTCTACGTATTTTTGGTATCAAACGAATGTATATCGAGTTATCGAGTTTTATAACTTGATTTTTTTGTTTTGAAGGAAACTGTTTTTCAGAAACATTTCAAGAAACAATTCCGGTTTTTAGTTTTTAGTTTTTCTAGTCTCCCAGACCTGGAAAACCTGGAAAAAATCAGGGAAATTCAACGTATTAATGTTGTCACAATCCAAAATTAATGCTTCTACGCGGTTAGATCAGGAAGCATTTGCAAACTTTTCATAATTTCTAAGGTACAAATTTGTCAAATTTTCAACAATTTCTGAGGAATAATTCGCAACGTGTTGGGATGATAAATTTGCATAATTTTCAATACTTTACGAGTACAAATTTGCAAGATTTTCAACTTTTTCCGGCACAAATGTCAAACTTCTTTACCGTTTTCGAGTACAGATTATTAAAATTTTCAACAGCTCAGAATAGAAATTTTCAGCTTTTTTAGAGTACACATTTTTCAAGACTTAACATCTTTTGATTGCAAATTTTTAAAATTTCAATGAAAATGCCTCGCTAGTTTTGAAAATTGACATTAGTAAATACAGGGTTGCCACTGACCTGCAAAGTCAGGCAAAGTCAAGCTGAGGTCAGGCAAAAATTATAATTTGGTGAAATGACTACCTATACCCAGAGGAAGAAAAAATTGAAAGTAAAATCCAGAGCCTGAAGAATGCTTGTGTAGAATTGCGAAATTTTGTTATTTAACAAGTCAATGTGCATGTTGTCTGATAATTGTGTGCTTAATAAATAAAAATTACATGCATTGTTGAAGATTTTTTTGCTTTTTTTTAAAAAAAGGAAGCTATTTAACTTTAATTTTAGTCAGGCAAAGTCAGGCAAAATTGTATGAAAAGTCAGGCAAAAATGAGAATAAAATGGACAAAAGTCAGGCAAGTCGATTTTTCAAATGAAGCTCTAACCATTATGTTATTCGATTCGCAGAAGGAGGTTGGAACGAGAAATAATTGGACTGAAAGGACACAATGAAGTTTGGGCCGAAACTCCCGAAAAAATCGACGAGTACGTATTACTTTATCCGGCGTTCGGTGACATCCGCAACGCTCGGTGGTCCTCACGTTATCTCTTTTTTTCAGCTCCGATGAGTTTTCGGGCAATGAGAAAGTCGACATCAGGAAGTTCAGAAGAGGTTTCGGCGAAGTTAATGGAGACGGCTCAAAAAGTAAGCTCGTTAGTTGTATTTTTAAGAGGGAATGTTTTTTTCTCTCCGAGTGTTTCCTCCAAGAATTTTTGTCGTAGAGTTACTTCTTTAGTTTCGGAACTGGGTACCTCGGTAAAAAAATCAAAGTGTCTTAAAAAAAAGTGTACGTCGGACTTCCTCGAAAAATTTAACAACTAGGAGAGCTATTAAAAATATAAAAAATGATTTGATAAGAGGAAGGTCCAAAGAGTCTGCCAAAAGAGCGTTCAAGCTCAAACGACGCAATAGCGAGCGGCACCAGCATCCACCATATTGCGCTAAAATTAATATAAAGCGATAGCACGTAATGCGAGGTGTCATTAGTTTCGACTTGGCGAGATCTATCGATATCAGTAATAAGAAGTGTGAGAAAGACCGATTGGGTGTTTGAAAATGGTGAAATAGTCGTCAACTTCGGGAATTGGCACGGTAAAATTTTTAATAATTCTTGGCCGTCACCGTATCCTACACTCGAAAGACCTTCGGCCGTGACTGACACAATCCCGGTAATGCTTTCGAATGTTCTCATCCAACCGATCACGGTTGTATGCTCACCATGTTTTTCGTAAACCTCCAGAAGATGGCCAAAAGAAGGACAAGAAATCCAGTAAGAAGAACAAAAAGCACAAGAAACACAAGAAGAGTGCCAAGAAGTCTAAAAAGGTGAAAAAAGCGAAGAAAAACAAGAAGAAGGAAAGCTCGGAAAGCAGCGATTCGGAGGCTTCTGGAAACGAAAGTTCTGACGCCGACGAACCTGAAATATGGGTCGAAAAGCGAAGTAAGTTCGACTTTACATTTTTTTCTAAGCGTTCCTTTTGTTTTTTCTTATCCGTAATCCAACATAAATCGGTCAATTTCTCAGCTCAAGAAGAGGAGGAAGAAGACGGCGAAGACGAATCCATCGAGAAAGTTGTCGGGCCACTGCCGAAAGCTACGGTTCAGCTAACCACCAAAGAGTAAGAACGAGTATGATTTTAATTTCTGACGCGCCTTTACCGCGCAAACCATAACAAGCGCGTCCTTTTTTTTAAAAAAGATACGGAAAAGCATTGCTTCCCGGTGAAGGTGCTGCCATGGCCGCGTTTGTGGCAGAAGGGAAAAGAATTCCTAGAAGAGGAGAAATCGGGCTGACCAGCGATCAAATAGATTCGTTCGAGAATGTCGGATACGTAATGAGCGGAAGCAGGTATTTAACGGGAAACGAAGTTTTAACACTCATCGCGATTTAATCGACAGTACGTTAATAGAGCATTTTAAATAATTCTTATAGGCATCGTCGCATGGAAGCTGTACGTCTACGAAAGGAAAATCAAATCTACAGCGCGGACGAAAAGAGAGCTTTGGCCATGTTCAACAAGGAAGAAAGAGCAAAGAGAGAGAACAAGATCTTGTCTCAATTCAGGGAAGTTATCACTGCGAAAATGACGAATAAATGAGAGTCCGTACGATTATTCGAAGACTTCATTCGTGAAATGTACAATGTTACTTTGACGAAGATCGTTAATGGAGCAATTCATGCATTCTATTCGGAAGAGTGTTTGCGAAGTTCAATCACAAGAGGTGGATTGGTGCATGGGGCTCGATGAAATAAAATAGCAAAATGTAAATTAAAAAAAGTGCAGTTGAACAAGCATAGGTCAGATTTAGACAGGTTGGAATATACCCTGCTGATTTCATGCAAATGCTTGAAATATTAGAAATGAATTATTCAACATCGCTGTTATGATATCACAATTTCTCTGAAATAACTAGTTTATGAAGACTTAGTACAGTGAAAGTCCGTTAATTCAATTACGCTTAATTCGGTCAGCCATTTTATTCAATCAAAACCTTCAGAACAGATTTTTTCCTAGCTGTCCTTTATGAAAAAAGAGTCGCTTAATCCGGTCGTCTCATCGAATAATTCGATCATAAGATCCACGAGCTAGCGTAACAAGTTCAAGCGTGTTTCATACAAGCACGGACACGTTTGGACAAGGCGCATCAGTGGCTGGACTCGCATGGATTTCACCGCTTATTTTAGAAGATGAAATTTCAGCCGTTGCAGCAAACGGGCAACATCAAACACTAATTGCAACTTTTTTTTTTAAAAAAAAATATATAATTTTGAAAATTATTTTGGGGCGGTCAGACTTTAGCGTGTTTTTTGACGTTCGTCGACTATTTCGGTCAAAATTGCTGGAACCATCGCGATCGAATTGTAACTGTCCTCTAAGGACAGCGGTGACAGAATTAAACGACTTTCACTGAACTTGAAAAAATAGTGGGGGAAAATCAGGCGTTACTTCGATCACATTTAATTATCGAAATGTTGGACATTGCATCTAAACTATTAAATTATATTACAGCGTAAAAAAAACAATAGATTTTGCTGGTTGAAACATATTTATTTGAGCATTTGACTTAAGATTGCTCGGCACGGGTGGCCGTGCGTTTCGTTTAATTTCATATCTGTGAGGTGTGTATTATTTTGTATAAAGAGCATGCATTCGTGTCATAACCAGTTTTATAATAAAAAAAACGAATGTTTGTAAAGCTATTTGATTCTTTTAAGTTACGATTAGTGCTGCGCGAAGAAGTGTTGGTAAAAAAAATGCATTTATTAGTGGGACAAACTTATAAAATTGTAAAGTTTTGTTATTTCGTCAAGTATCTTTGTAATGACTTTGATGCGGCCATAAGTATTTAATACTGCAACATTTTTCAGGGTTTTCCCAGACTTTGAAAATCTGGCAAAGTCAGGGAAATTCAAGGTAATAATTTTGTCACGGTCCAAAATTAATGCTTCTTCGTGGTTAGCTCAGGGCTCATTTGCAAACTTTTTCAAGTTTTTTTGGAGAACAACATTCAAAATTTTCAACTATTTGGGAGGAGAAATTTGAAAGTTTTACAACAGTTTCAGAAGACAAATTTAGAAAATTTACAACCATTTCCCCAGTACAAATTTGTAAAATTTTCAAAAAATGTCATGCCAATTTTGATAATTAGCAACAAAATTTCATGCTAATTTTGAAAATTGTCAACAAAATTTCATGTGAATTCGAAACAATTTTCAAAACTAACATTAGTAAATCTTGCAAAATATTGAAAGTTAAACTGTGAAATTTTTGCAAAATCGTGGATAACATTGGCCTGTTATCCACATTGAATATAAAATTTCCGGAGGAACCCTGTTCACGTTACGCACATTCCCCAAACATACTCGTGACGCCGGCAATTTTTTACCACGGCGTACAAACGCCTCGATAAGCTTCCCCTTCGAATAACGCTTCGTTAACGATGATTTTATCCCTGTTCTTCATTAGGCAAAGATGATTAGATGGACACGTACACACGTAATAGGTCTGATAATGGTTTCCGGTAATATGACCGCAAAACTCCCCAGTATGGCAATGCTCCAACTTGAAACATAATTCAATTTTTTAATAGAAAAAGAAAAACTATACCGTTAATTAACTCATCCGTATCGGGACAACTTACCTCTTCGCAGGTGTACGAATTTCGCATGGTCACGAATTTGGTGGTGTTGCCGATGTGAGACACGTTGAAGTCGGTGCGATCCAAATGGTTGAATTTGGGACAGTAACAATTGATCTCTACAGTTTGTATATCCTTGAGGTCGTTTCTCTCCAGCTTGGTGGTCAATGCGAGCTCTTTGGTTGAACAATGCCGTAGGCTGCTTATTGGTGCGCAGAACTACATGTACGTAACAAATATTTGTCAGAATGTTGATTAAAATCAGCAATTAACACAAATGGTAAGTCAGATATTGGTCTGATTTGTGTGCGAAGTACCTTGAGCTGGGCTCTTGGGTTAATGTACATCTGATGGTCATCATTTTCTAACCAATCGTAAGGACATTCGGCTTTGTCCACGCATTGACACAGACGCCTCACTAACGGTGAAAACCAAAATCTCTGATGAACGATGTTGCAGGCCATATTGTTCGAGTTGCAGTACGGCAGATCACGACTATTATTTATCTGAAAAATAAATTCATCTTGGAAGATAAATAAATAAAGAATAATAAAATAAATCAAAAAAAATTCATGGCGAAAGTTGCAATTTTAACGGAATTTGAGATTTTCAAATGCTGCGTTTCAACAACTGGGATCAAATCAAAGGATATCAAACTGAAAAATCTAAGGCTGGTGCTAGTTTTCTACTCTCCGGAATTCTGTCTCGTTGGTGTTACCTAGAAATCATTCTTGAAATAAACTAAACAATGTACAAGGTTCCACCCCTCAGAAATTTCATTTTCAACTTCCCTGACTTTTCCAGGTTTTAAAGAAATTTCCCTGACCAATGACAATGGCCGAAATTGAGATTTCGCAAAACCGACACAGGAAAACATTTCGCAAAATTTACTAATGATTATTTAGAAAATTCACATAGAAAAATGTGCTTGAAATTTTTTTTTGAAAATTGGACAATTTTGTATTCAAAAAATGTTGAAAATTTATACTCGAAAAATGGAGAAAATTTTGCAAATTTGTACTTGAAAAACCTGGAGAATTATGCAAATTTGACCTCGGAAAACGTGGGAAACTTAAATTTTGTACTCGGAAAACATTCAAAATTTTGCAAATTTGTCCTGGGAAAACGTGGAAAATTATCCACGGGTGGGAAATTTTGAAATTTTTTCTTCGGAAAACGTGGAAAATGGGCTCTGAGCTAACCACGAAGAAGCATTAGTTTTGGATTGCAACGTACAACATGACTACGTTAACTTTTTTAAAAAAAGCCATTCTTCCCTGACTTCTCCAGACATTTTCAAGTTTCCTGATATTTTCCAGGTCTGGGAAAACGTATAAAACAAATCAATTAAAACCTTTTACAGTATTTCGTTCATATGACAAAATTGAATACAGCTTTGATATGGAAAACAACCTAAAATTTGCATAAGAAATTAAAATTATGAAAATTTAAGAGTACTTATTTCTCATTCAATCGGCAGTGCTTGGTGTCAACATCGCAAATGTGGCAAATAATGAGGCACTCACCCCACGAGGCATCACGAAGAGCGGTTCCTGATAAGTACTCTTCAATTCCCCCACATTTTTTCCATCTGCGAAGAGCGTAGAAAAAAGCAAAACGCAAGACAGTGATAGAGACCACATTGTCCCTTTGATCTATTCAGCGAGAATGTCTTCGATCTTAGCAAGATATATTTGCGAAATACGAGGGAATAAGAAAGTACCCTAAAAAACACAACGCGAAGCTTAAACCGAAACTGCGAAGCACACTTTTTTCAGTTAACTTTCCTGAAATGTAATATTCATTGCACTTTTGTCCCCAATTTGTAACCGATATGGTATTTATAGAAACTGGCTTAGTTCATGCAGACTGTCATCTTAAAACAGACGAGCGTAAAAAAAGCTTTCCACATCACTGTGGGCTAATAAATTGTAAAAAGGAATTTTCGGAGAATGCTCCCTGGCATTTCAACGTCTAAGATTAAAAATTTATGGTTTAAACTTAGACGTTAAGGGGGGTGTTAATGCTCACATTTCGGTCGTAGTCATTGGCATATCTTAAATTCCGTTTTTTAGTACTCAGGGTTCCCCAGAAATTTCATTTTCAACTTGCCTGACTTTTTCAGGTTTTTAAAAAAAATTCCCTGACCAATGACGATGTCAAAATTGGCATATGCCAATGTTATCCACAATTGTTTGCAAAATCGACATGGGACAACTATTCAGTATTTTGCCAAATTTACTAAAGACAATTTTGAAAAATGCTAAAAATTAACAAAATTTGACAATAAGTATGAAAAATGTGAAAAATTTCACAAAAGTAGTATGAAAATTTCTTGAAAATTTGACAAATCTGTACTCAGAAACTGTTGAAATGGGCCCTGGTCCAATCCCAAGGAAACAATTTTGGATTGCGACAAGTTGCCTAACTTTTTCAAAATAAGACATTCTTCCCGAACTTAACCAGGTTTTGCAGGTCTGGGGAAACCCTGGTAATTTTCATGCAAATTCCACATACATGTATAAGTCAAGATGATTCAGGATACACGTAGTTATAGAAATGAAATGATTATGGATCGAATTTCCCCACGTACATTATATTATGTTTATTTTCTGATTCGTCCACGTCAGCATTAAACATTGAGTTGCGGTCACGTACAGCGCAAGTTTATCGCAATTATCAGAATATGCGAGAAAACACCTCGACTCATGAGCTAGAAATTTCTAGAACTATTGAAAACTAATCTTATGTGGCAATTTAAATAAAAATCTTAAAGCGTTTCATTGATACATACATGTACACGTCTCAAAATGCTCATACTCAATACGGCTAGATTATACGACACGTGTTCATTAAGTTTTCGCAATCACTTAAAAAATACTGCTGTATGGATTTTAACGCGTGTGTTGGAAAAATTTTGCCATCATTCCTGAACATATTTCAGAGAGAGACATGCACTCGATGCCAAAAATGCACCGAACAAAATAAACATTTTCGTAGATGACGTTCACGTCATTTCTCTACCAAATTTCATTAAAATCTTTACAGCAGTTTATTTTTTAAAAAATGATTGCGGAAACGTAATGAACCCTCTTATTTTATGTTAACAATGTCACAAATTGAAAAGGATTTTTTAACAACTCACTAAACTTCATACAAGTAAAAGCAGTATAACAAATCAATACTTAGGAAAAACCACCTTTTTGCAAACTATTCAATTGTTCAAATGCAATACTGGACTTGATATCGGCTTTAGAAATGCAAGTTGTTTTTTTATTTATGAGGAAAATTTTGGAATTGATTGTGCTTATTAATGTTTTCATTTTCACCCTGCAATGCTCCATCACACTGCACACACCTTAGTCCTTTTCTCCTTGTCAATTTTTAAAAATGCAGTTTGAAAACTTTTCACAAAAACAAAGTTGAAAAGTAAGAAACAAACTTCATAATAATTGTACCATTACAGCTCAGCTCCAAAATCTTATAAAAAGAAATGGATCTTTCAATTCATATTAATACGCAGTCCTAAACCATGTCCATTACAGGGTGCCCCCAGAAATTTATTTTCAACTTCCCAGACTTTTCCACCAGGTTTTTAAACAAATTTCCCTGACCAATGACAATGTCAAAATTGACATATGCCAATGTTATCTACAATTTCACAAAATCTACCAGGATAGTATTCAATATTTTACAAAATTAATACGAAAATATTTGTAAACGTTTTACTCTGAAATTGGCACATTCTTTTTGTACATTTGTACTGCGAAATTTTTTAAAAATTGCAAATGAACCTTGAGGCTAACCACGTGGAAACATTAATTTAGGATTGTGACGACATTAATAAGGTGAATTCCCCTGACTTGTTCAAAATAAGTCATTCTTCCTTGGCTTTTACAGACATTTAAGTTCCCTGGTTTTCCAAGTTTGGGGGAACCCTGCATTATGCAAAGGTAGAAAACTTGCAGAAAATCTGCTCATACTTGGCATAGCACAAAGTTGCAAACCATAGATCTCTTTGATACATTAGGAGATGATGCAATATAGAGCCCCAATATAATAAAGAACGTCCTAGACCCTTTCATTACATTTGCGACAAATCACAAAAGAACTTTATTCACCGTACATTATAAATAAAAAAATTTTATACAAAAAACAAACAAACCGGATTGATGGAAATAAAATGGACTTGAATGAAAACATGAGATAGGTCACTGACAGACTCACCTCATGCTAGTGAACCATTGGAGGGGCCATTGGAGCTCCTGGAACAATTTTTTGCTGAATGATCTTGCCGTAGCCCCCTCGTCCACTATCATAATCGGTGCGATATTCATCACGAACCTGTAAAACAATTGACGAGCAAAATTAATGATAATTTTAGGTAATGATTAACAGATTTTTAGGGGAACGTACACTAAAATACACTATCAATTTTGGGCTTATCAACGAGTTTAAAAAAGACAAGTTCTCACCTGTCCGCCTGTTTTTCCACGACCAAACTGACGTCCTTCGATAAAGCCAGCATCAAAATCAGTACGAATAATGCGATCGTCTAATCTGGTGCCGTTGATATATCTCATAGCATTCTCAGCGTCTTCTCTTATGTAATATCTAAATACACCGATTAAGGAACACGCGTAAGGCGTGAACTTTGATTAGTAATTCCGAGACATAACCCTCGCGCAACAGTTGTAGTGACAATATTAAGTGAAGCGAGACTTCTTATATCCTCAACCAAATTTTCTTACATGCTTGTTCATTGTCAGCGCCTGAGGAAGACAAAATTTTTGTCGAAACGTTGAGCTGCATCAAAAGAAAATTTGGTTGAGGATATAAGAAATCTCGCTTCACTTAACATTGATACTTGCCAACCCCTTGATGATGGAACGAATTAAGTTGTAGTGACAAGCATGTCGGGGGTAGGGACAGAAAAACAGTAAGGTTGTAGATGAAGATGCGGCACCACACTGTTTGACCACCAGAACTACCAACAGAAAAATTCACACAAAGCAATGCCTGGAAAGCAGACGTGGACGGTAGAATGAAAGGGCAGGAAATAGAAGGTCTCAAGTATGAAGGCATATGAAAAAGCAAAGAACGAAAAAAAAAATTTTCCGCTACGGGGATTTTGCTATTTGCTTAGGTGTGGCCGAATGAAATACAGAGGGGACAGAATTTTGGAATAACATGAAATACAGAGGAGACGGCATTTTGGAATAAGTATGATAGTTTGTAGTGTTCTATTACCCGAGCAAAGCCAAGCTTCCCAGCTAGTTGTATATATAGACGAAAGGATACTCGACGAAGCAAAATCCACAGGGAGTTTTTCTGAACTTGTCCAGTCCCATTACGACTTTTTTGACATCGCCACATTTGGAGAAGAGTTCGTAAATTTGCTCTTCCGTGGTGTAAAACGACATGTTTCCAATATAAAGCGTGGTGGTTAAAAATAAAAGCCTTTCTTGTTCCGCTCGGCTTCCCTGTTAAAGAAAAAAAGACGAACAATTCACAACAAGCTACAATTTCAGCCAAATAAAGTATCTTGAATAAAATCGACATCGTTCACATGTTAAAGACGAGAGAAACATTTCAATCTACAATTTCAGCCAAGTAGTTATTTCTAGAGTAGAATGAAACCGACATATCGTTCCAATTCCAACGTAAACACGTCGCATATATTTCATGATAAATGGTCATGCAACCAAGGTAAATATTAACTTGGTCCAAAAGCTTGTGAAGGGGTATATTATTAATAGTTTGGACAATAACTTTGACGTTTACACAATTTTAACTAAAAAAAGAACTGTTGTAGACAGTTCTGGAAGGTAGAACGTCGATCAATCTAAAAAGTAGGCCTAACCACAACACCATCAGCAAGGCGCGATTTCCGAAACAGTCCCATATATACTACATTTAAATCACGTATTAAATAAAACTTACCTTAAAATGTTGGTCCCTGTAAGCACTAAGCTCCGTCGAAGTCATTTTCACGCCAAATAAAGCGGAATTTCTTGAGTAAAATCAAGTTCAAAAGACCTTGAAGATGATGAAGTGCTCTTCTGTCGTCTGCTTTTTATCGGATGGACGAGTCCACTCGGTTTTCGAGGTAGGTACG
>JAQGAO010006459.1:0-12283 GCA_034697705.1 Ommatoiulus sabulosus | reverse complement strand
TCGATGCCCAACCGTATGCAAGCTGTTGTACATGCACGAGGAGGGAACACAATGTTCTAAAAATAATGATTTGTTTTGAAATGTTTTGAATAATGTCTTCAAAACACTTATGGTTTGCAATTAAATTATCTCAGTTTTATAAGGCATTGGAGTTGCAGGCTATTCTCCAGAGTTATTCAGCAGATATCCTTTTTCACCACCTAACGGGGAAAGGATGACATCCTAAGATTTGCATCTTGGGTGGGTGGCAATATCACCTGATGAAAACCTAAGCTTTACTTAAACTAAGGAGTCAGATGACTCATCCTCCAGCCATTGACCTGGTGGTGCCTTGGTTGATCGTTTCAGCTCGAAGCGGACAGAGCGACAAGGTTCCAGGGTGCCTCTCTGAGGCTCCAGCTTCAGGACACTGCAGAGCTCATCAAAGGTAACATCCTTTGACTCGTAAAGGCTTCTAATTGAGGAATACCATATCCTCCATCCATGGGACTGGAGAGAATATCCAACAAGGATCAGGCGATAGTTGTGTCTGCCAACTGGCTCACTCGAGTTGGGCGTGGAATGAGGTCGTGCGCCTTGCACTCGATTCTGTTGAGATTTCGAACTGATGCTTTCTACCAAAACGAAGTTCGAAGGGGTTACACTTCCGAGGATCTCTCAAGGATAGCGATTGTAAAGATGGACAGCAGTTTACAAGTCACCTTATTACTCCCAGCACAGTACGGTTTAAACGTTCAGCTACTTAGTTCTGCTGAGGAGCATATGCACAAGTCCTCTCATGGGCGATACTAAGGTTAGCAAGAGAATTGCTTATCTTCTTGGTACAGTATTCTGTCCCTCGGTCTGGCCAAATGCAGCAAACTTTGGCATGCAGTTGTCTCTTCATATACTTGACATCTTGACATCTGAGCAAGGTGGCTAAGAGGTTTACATTCTCGGTTTGCATTCGGTAGACGCAGGTTCGCTTCCCGGTTCGGCTATCCTCGATTTTGGTTTTTTATGGTTTCCCACAATTTTTCCAGGCGAATGCTGGGGTAGTTCCTATATTAAATCGGCCATGACCGTCTTCCTTTCCTATCCCATCCTCCTCGTTAAGGTCCCAATTATGAGAAATTTAATTGTAGTGTTGGATCCATTATCTCCAGAGTACTTAGTCTGACTTAATTTGCATAAGGATCCCTCTTGCCAAATGGTACTAATCTACTTACTGCAGGGTAAAGAATTGAATTGACTTGAATTAAACTTCCTCCTTCTTGGCCATTGGGTAAATCGTTACCCATCTAGTGTATTCATCCACTATGGAGAGAAAGTATTTGGCCCCACCATTGGAAGGTGTGGAGATAGGGCCCCAGACATCACTGTGGATAAGTTCCAAGACTTTGGAGGTAGGTCTTCTTCCAAAGGAATGTGAGGATTTCTTGACACCTTGCTTTCCTGACAAGTGTCATAGTAGAAGTATCTGCTTTACAGTGGTGGCAAGCTGATGACTGTGCCCTTATGGGACATCTTCTGGATGGTCTTGGCATTAAAATGGTCAAACCGATGATGCCAAAGGAGAAGCTTGTCAGCTTCCTTTGCCTCCATTGGCAAGATGCTTGGTTTGGTCATCGTGGAGATAGTTGATCCTCCCTTTAAGTGAGTGTATGGCTTGACGTGGAGCTTGAAGAGGCCTTGATTTGCAATGAAACTTAGCACATCTCCACCATTCCTTTTATCATTCAAGGCGATCTTGAGGTCTCCTCCCATCCATTAAAGTCCCGCCTGATCCGTGCGGAATCCTGAGATAGGGTTCCTTCGGCTGGAAGAAGCATTTCCAACATTTTTAAGCTCAATTGGTACCAAGCGACCATTGATGATGGACTGTAAGACTACAGTGCTAATACCCTTTATGGAAAAGTCTCCCTCATATCCTTTCAGGGTTCGGGGGACAATGCTCTGGAGCGAGGTGAACCAACGCCTATGCGTTTAAAGGTGCGGTGCTGCTCCAGAGCATATAATCTATTTATTAAGATCATGGATAGTGTCCTCGGCATTTCCGACAAAGGTGGAAGTCGACATCTGAGTTGAAGTTGAGGAAGAAGTTCCTTTCTTCTTCCGTTGGCGTGGCTTTCGATAACTGGCAGGTTTCTGGCTAGGTTGCTGCTGTGGAGGTGCTCAACAATCACTGGCATAGTGTCCAATGTAGTTGCAATTAAAGCACTTAACTGATGGTGCCGGAGCCTTTCCTGAGGCAGATGACGTCTGGCCAAGCTGTCTCTGTAGAAGGTGGCAACCCTTGAACGTACGGCCGGGTTTGTCACAATGCTGACAAACAATTTAAGGTCTGGCTGAGGTAGCGAATGCATTCGAAGATGCCAATGATGCAGCCAGCGCAACAAACTTTTTACCTGCAATGTCCGGCCTCTGCGACAAGGGCCTTCTTAACGGTGGTCGTCGTAAACTTTGTTTCATCCAACTGGGACAACTGACAGGTCATGGAATCATGGTTTTACATGGCCGTGTTCTCTACATGGCTAATGTAAAATCCCATTGGCTCGTCCAGAGCCATCTTAGCCGTGTAGAATTGTTATCAGAGCGCTGCAATATGGGCACGGGTGGAAGGCTCATAGTTGGCCTGGAGTTCCTTTCATGCTTGCATCGGGGTAGTGCAAAATGCAATAATATCTCCTTCCCCTTTTGTGACATAAAGGAAGATAATCCCTAATGCCATGGCACATTGCTTCCTCCTGGCTTCAAGCTCATCAGCATCGGCAGTCTTTGGAACCAGAGGTTTTACGTCATCCATGCTTGTGCATTTCTAGTAATTGGCTGAGAGGAGCATCGCAACATCCCTCTTCCAAGTGTGGTAGCTACCAACCCTGGAGAGATGGTAGTCTTAAAGATAGCCATTCCTTGGCCCATAGTAGGCTTATAGGGATCCTTACCAACTTGTTACTAAAGGTGGACAGTAACACAATCCAAAAGCAATCCGTTTATCCTGGTCAACAATGTCGCCGTCCCCTTCTGTGACGCAAACGTCATCCGCGCTTGTGCAGTTTTAGTCCTTGGCTGAGAGAAGCATCGCAACATACCTCTTTCAAGTGTGGTAGTTACCAACCCTGGAGAGATGGTCGTCTTGAAGATCGCCTTTCCTTGGTCCATGGTAGGCTTATAGGGATCCTTACCAACTTGTTACCAAAGGTAGACAGTAACACAATCCAAAAGCAATCCATTTATTCTGTTGGTAAGACACTAACCATGGACAAACGAAAGTTGCACCTTTAATAAACTCCTTCAGAGGAGTGGCAGCCCTTAAAAGGGCCGTTGGTAAATCTCTAACCTGGTGGGCTACCTGGTTTCCCTGGGGATCAGGAGGGGTATGGACTCACTGTACTGGTCCACTACTAGATCCTTAATGGCTTTTGTTGTTGCTGGTAGATATTACTCGTAGCCCTAGTCCAAGTGCAGAGGGCCTTTCCTATGGTTCACAAGCTGGTGGTCATAAAGGAGATCCTAGTGTTTCCAAGGATGTGGAGAGGCTTCCTTGCTGTTCCCCAAGGAACAAAGAACTAGCTGGTAAAAACATTCATCCGGGTGGAAACACAAACTTAGAACAAAAATAAAACTGCGGACGTCTAATGGCTAGTCATCTGATGGCTGGTCATATGATATCTAACAGCTTAGCCACCACTGCTAAATTAGGGGTCACCAAATGGCAATAAAACCTAATGTGAATTTTTCCTATCCTGCTGTAAGTAAATGCACCAAACTGACTGCTGCCAAAGATTCATTATAGACTGTACGGCTTAATTTCCACTTATCTCACCTGAAATATTCCCAAAAGCTGCACATAAGGCTTGCATATAATTGCCACATGGCCAGTTTTTCATCTAGGAGGTTTAACTAATTAGGTTTTTTATAGCATAGAAAGCATATTCAAAAAGTTCTGAGCTTTGAAATGTTTTGCATTTATCAGGTTCATTCACTTATCTGGTTTCTTCTTATCTGAGTCAGATTGTATAAGCACAACAGCCTACCATCCGCAAGCCAGTGGAATCTTTGAGCGGTTCCCCTGGCAGCTTAAAAGTGTGCTCATGTGCCACAAGAGTTTCATGGGCTGCTGCGCTTCCCACAGTGTTGCTTTGCATCCGCTTTGCTATTCGCGAGAACACTAATACGTTTTCTGCCAAACTCGTCTATGGAGGATCTGTACACTTACCCGGCAATTTCTTCCAACTGCCATCACACACTTGGTAGTCGACTTACACTGGGTGATGCCAAACAATCGTCCATCCCTGGTCTCCCAACATGTGCAAAGCACATGCTGAGCAGGTTGTTTCAAAATAAGACTGACTCATAGAACTTGTTTACACATCATCAGAATATGTGGATGGCAGAGCATTGACTGGCCCCAAGAAGTTTTTGCAATTTGGGGTATGCCACGTATTCTATGGTTGGACATTGGACCACAGTTCATCTCCAATAAGTTTAAAGACTTTATGAAAGAGTGTGGCATCCAACATCGGCGAGTAACCCTATTATGGCCACAAGCAAACTGACTGTTTGAGATTTTGAACCAGTCATTCATAAAGGTGCTCAGGATCGCTATTTTGAAGAGGAGCAGCTGGCAGAAAAGACAGACTTCTTGGGGGCTTATTGTAGCATGCCACACTGAGTCACGGGGAAATGAGCTGCTGGCTGGGCGTCAGATGAGGACGAAGATCCCGCAGCTGGAGAAGAAGCTCTATCCCAATGACGAGGTGCAGACCAGAGATCTCATCGGAAAGCAGAAGTCGAAGACCTACAGTGATTATTGGCGGTCCGCAGCCAAGAGCCAGATTGACGTAGGTGATCAAGTGCTGGTTGGTCGCCCACACTCAAACAAGCTGGACTGTTCCTATGACAAAGAACCAGAGTTCGTCCAAGAACGGTGCCAAAAAAGCTACTTTCCAGAAAGCTGATGGTGACGTTGTACAGTAGAATGTCAGCCATTTGAAATGAGTGCCCCTCCTGAAGACCACAAAACAGAGCCTGAGGACGAAGTAGATGCGGGAGTCAAGCAACTGTTTGGGATTGAAGAATAAACGTCGAGCCAGACCATGCTGGGCTCAAGACCGGAAGCAAAGAAAATCACATCGCAGCCAGAGGAATTCAGTCAACCATGTGGAACACTGCATCTGGCCGATAGATTAAACGAGTATCATGTAACAGAAGTGAGGCGGACCACGCAAGTCGTACAGAAGCCAAGCTGTTTTGCGTCCAAGGACTGGATAACCTTCTTTATCTAGATCTCGATTGTTTGTAGTTACTGCACTACGGGTTGTTGTATTCTAAATATTATTTGCTATTATCATATTGTCTTGTTTTGTATAAAGAAAAAGTGTGTGGTGTCGAGGTCGCCACTTGGTGGCATGTCGGCATCGATAACTAAGGTAACATGAGTTTAAGTAATGAACGGGAAGTCTGCCCCCGACCAATAAAACTCAAAATCCAGCAAAAGAGTTAGATTGGTCGTGATTGTGGACCCCATCTGTCTCCACTTTGAATGTCACTAATCAACACCTTGCTAACTACATGCAAATGTGGCATGTGGCACAGTTGGTGGCCCGTCGCACCCCAAATTTAACCCTCTGAAGGGGAATTTTTACAGTTGATGGAGGGAATGGATAATCCTTTGAATTTTATTTGGGGGTGGCTAAAATTGTTGATGACTAGCAGCATGTGACCACTTTGCTGTATGTTGCTGGGAAGGACGTTCGAAAAATCCTTAAAACTTTAAAGTTGCCGAATTTATGCTCGTTTAAGGACATAAAGGACAAATTAGGCATTTATTTTAACTTGAATAAGAATCTGCATTTTGAACGGCAATGGTTTTGCCAGATGGAACAGAAAAAAATGAGATGATGGATATGTACGTTACCAGGTCACGTGCTGCTGTTAGTTAATGTGAATTAGGAACGTTCGAGGACAGTATGATAATCGACCACATTTTGGAAAAATGCCATAACAACAATCTCATGAAATTCTTGTGACGGAAGGAGTATTTGCATCAGGAAAAGTTGCTGACAATGGCAAGGAATGTCGAGTTCAGCGAACGATAAGCAGCCAAAATGGAGTAATGTAAGTGTAGTCAGCACACAGGAGTTTGGCTACGTCTCAGGATCCCAAGAAACCGGCTATGGAAAGGTTCGTGTTCATGAACTGGGAGCGCCAAGCAGAGACCAGCCTACAAAGACAGTGTAGACAGTCGGCTGCTTCAATGTGGATGGCCAGGTAACAGGAAACAGAATTGCCGACTGGTCGAGGATAAAATTTTTCACGACTGTGACAAGATTGGACATTTGGCTTTAATTGGCCAAGGAAAGATGTCACAACACCCCAGTAGGGAAGGTAAGCATTGTGGACCTCAGAAGCAAGTCCGCTATGTGGGCAAAGGGGGCACAGAGTGATGGATCTTATGAATACTCTGGTGTATCAACCCAACGTAGTGGCTGCAACAAATGGAAATGCTATGAACCTGTTAGACTGGAGCTGGCGGTTAAGTAAGGGATACTTTGAGGAGGTGACCGGATTCTCTTCCCACGAAAATTGCGAAGCAGAGTGTTCCAGCTGGCACTCGAAGGACATCAAGGCATGTTCCAGACAAAACAGAGGCTAAGGACCCATGTTTGGTGGCCTAGCTTTGACTAAGGTGGAAGAAATGATCCATGGTTCCTGGGCCTGCTAACTCAGTGGGCACTCTGAATGCCCAGGGTCAGCACACCTCTGTCCAGATGGCCAGATGGAAGGCTACTGAAGAGCTGAAAGGCAGGAAGGAGCATTGACTGGCCACAAGAAGTGTTTGCAATTTGGGGTATGCCATGCATTCTATGGTCAGACAGTGGACCACAGTTCATCTCCGATATGTTAAAGGACTTTATGGAAGAGTGTGGCATCCAACATTGGCGAGTAACCCCATATTGGCCACAAGCAAACTGACTGGTTGAGAGGTTAACCAGTCGTTTATAAAGGTGCTCAGGATCGCTATCTTGGAAAGGAGCTGCTGGAAAAAAGACTTAAGACTTCTTGGGAGCTTACTGTAGCACGCCATACCAAGTCACGGGGAAATCACCTATCGAGCTACTAGCTGGGCATCAGATGAGGACAAAGATCCCACAGCTGGAGAAGAAACTCTTATCGCAATGATGAGGTGCAGACCAGAGATCTCATCGAAAAGCAAAAGTTTAAGACCCACAGTGACCAGAGGCGGTCCGCAGCCAAGAACCAGATTGACGTAGGTGATCAAGTGCTGGTAGGTCTCCCACACTCAAACAAGTTGAACTGTTCCCATGACAAAGAACCAGAAGTCGTCCAAAAACGTTGCCAAAACAAGCTGATGCTCCAGAAAGCTGATGGTGACGTCGTACAGTAGAACGTCAGCCATGTGAAACGAGTGTCCCTCCTGAAGACCACAATGACAGAGCCTGAAGACGAAGTAGATGCAGGAGTCAAGCCACTGCTTGGGATAGAAGAATAAACTTCGAGCGAGACCATGCTGGGGCCAAGACCAGAAGCAGAGGTCGTCACATCGCAGCCAGAATGATTCAGTCAATTGGGTGGGACACTGCATCTGGCCGATGGATTAAAGGAGTATCCCATAACAGTAGTGAGGCGGACCACGCAAGTCGTGCAGAAGCCAAGCCGTTTCACGTCCAAGGACTGGATAACCTTCTTTATCTAGATCTCGATTGTTAGTAGTTTCTGCGCTATGGGTTGGTATATTCTGATATTATTTGCTATTATCATATTGTCTTGTTCGTATAAAGAAAAAGTGTGTGGTGTCGAGGTCGCCACTTGGTGGCATGTTGGCACCAATACCTAAGGTAAAATGAGTTTAAGTAGTAAACTGGAAGTCTGCTCCCGATCTATATAGCCCAAAATCCAGCAAAAGAGTTAAATTAGTCGTGATTGTGGACTTCATCTGTCTTCACATTGATTGTCACTGATCAACCCCTTGCTAACTCCACGCAAATGTTGCATGTGGCGCAGTTGGTGGCATTACTTCCAAGCCAGTAATCTTCCGAAATAACTAGCCATGTCCATGACTTATTCCATCAATAAGCTTTGTGCTATCTCCACAGAGGTTGATACCTTGCCCATCAGCACATGGTTAAAAAAATTGCCCTCACAAGCACGGCGTTTTCGTTATGCATCTGAAGCTTTAGCTAAAATGGGCATCACCGTCCAAGAATCCTTGGACATCCGCATCCATTATGTTGCCCAACTCTACACTAAGTTTATCTGGTGACCAATTAAGCTTAGAAGGGATCTGGTTGAGAAATGCTAAGGTAACACCCAACCTTCCTAGGGAGGTATTTTGGTTGCTCTTTCTCAGTTACCATAGATGTGCACACTGATCATTGTTACCTTAGGTTGCGAGAGAGAAGATGAGTCATCAGTTTGATTTAAACATGAGTTTCGTTAATAACTTTAAGCCTGTGGGTGCCGGCATTAAAACTATTCCTTTTTTCTGTTTCACAAAAAAGGCGTAAGATAAAACAAAGAAGTCAAAAAAGAAAAACCTAAGTCAGAACATGCTGAATAACTAAAAACTTACAAAACCATAATGGAATTTTGGAATTACTTAGATACCAAAACATTGGTTAACGATGCCACGTTGGTCCACTTTCCACATAGGGTCTGGATTATGGTGTTTTGGCCAAAGCACAGTATACAAAATATAAGTAGGTGCTCATACTTGGCCCATACATATGTCCATAGTTCGTTCCATACTCAACTGCTATGTTGAAAAGACATTGCAGGTCCTCAGTGTCTTCTGATATTAAGCTGACATCATCGCAAAACATCTGGTTAGGAAACTTTCTTTCCCTGATTTTATAGCCCAGCCCCAAATTCTGTAAACAGATGCTTAGCTCGTTTATGTATTCTAAAAATAACAGATGAAAGAGGGCATCCCTGCCTAACCTTCTTAGTGACATGAATACCTCATTTTAATATCGCAATATTGGATCGCATATTTTGTAATGTTGTATACACGTCGAATAGCCTCTAAGTGGAAAATTAGTGAAAAATTCCATAATTAACTAGTAAGTCACAGTGCACAGATTGGTCCACATTATCGAAGGTACCCTTTTCAGCTGCGTGAGTACAAATAAGTTATTACTACCCTGCCTACCATTTCGGAACCCATTTTGGAAGGGCACTAGCTTTGCTCCAGGTTCCAGTTTATTCTGCAACCTATCTCGTAGGAGGCCTGCATATAGCTTGTAGAAACAGCTACTGATTGCCACTGGCCTGTATCTACCAAGATCTTCTCTGCCTTTTTTCCCCTCGAAATTCAATGAAGCTCTAGTATTACTCCTGTTAGTTGGCAATCTTCCGCCCACCAGACAGTCGTTAAATATATTAACCACAACTCGAAAGCCAAATTTTCTTTGGAACTTGTGGAACTTATATGGTATGAGATTCACTCCTCCTGCTTTACCACCTCCAAAATGCATTACAGACTTTGTAATCTCGTCCAGTGAGATGAAAACAATGTTTTCAGTATTATTGGCAGCTTTCAAATCAGAAAGAGACCCTTATTTTGGTTTCACTATTGAAAGACAGCTAAACAGAAAAAAAAACATTGGCACAAGAAAACAGAAGGGGTGTTTATATAATACTAAGCAACTGAAACCTTAATAGTCCCTTTCAATTCTGAATTACTTGCTATGTAAATAGAAATACAGAATTGGTAACTTGCGAAATTATATCATCATCAACTTAGTCTTTGACAGTCCCTTTGTCATGAGGTCAGCTTCTTGTATATCTGTTGGTACATAAGCGACTTTGGCCCTTCTCATAAACATCTTGGACATAATGGTAGTGAACACCAATGTGTTTGTGCGTGCTCGAAAGTAGGCACGCATGATCATCTTGATCGCACTTTGTTTGTCAATTCGTAGCACTGGGATGCCCTTGTTGATGCCAGCTATGGTTTGAAGTAGTCGGTCCATCCAAATCAACTCAGCAGCACCCTTGCTCGCAGCTATATATTCCACTTCTTTCGAGGAACGAGCAACACAAGTTTGCTGTTTGCTCATCCAAGCAACTGCACCACCCGCGAACTTGCACATGAAGCCTGTCATAGACTTTCGAGAGGCCTCATCACCTGCATGATCTGCATCAAAGAACATCTGCAAGTTCTCCTCACCATCATCATAGAACTTAATTTTGTTGTTCGCTGTTCCTTTGAGATAGCGCATGATTCTACGCACTAGGTTGACATGCGCTTCTGTTGGCTTGTCCAGAACTCTTGAAGCAACATGGACTGCAAAAGCAATGTCTTGTCGTGATAAAACAGCTAAGTACATCAGTCCACCGACCATTGCCCTGTACAGTCAAACATCATCAAAAAGATTTGAATCTCCTGGTGACCATCCTGGTTCAAATGGCAGACCTAGGGGCTTTGCATCGGTCATCTGGAACTTTTCGAGTAGTCGTTGGATGCATCCTTCCTAGCTAATCAGAATGGAATCATCTTCTTGGCATTCAATCTGTAGACCCAGAAAGTTGCCAACTTCCTTCGTCTTCACTTTAAACTCTGCACTGGGTTTTGTCAGGAAATCATCAATTTCTTCATCGTCGCTGCCGACGCAGATGCCATCATCAACATAAAATGGTATAAGCAGCCACTTATCATTGACATATCGGTAGACCAAACATGGATCTTCTGTACTCTGAGTCATTCCATTGTCAGTGAGGAATTTTAGAAAACGCACATTCCAACAATATGATGCTTGCTTCAATCCATAAATGGACTTCTTGAGTCGACAAACCAATCCCGAACCATCATCAAACCCTTCGGGTTGTTTCATGTAGATCTCTTCAGTCAGGTTTCCGTAAAGGAAGGCAGTCTTGATATCAAACTGCCTAATCTTAAACTTCTTCTTAGCAGCAAGCGCTAACAGTGCTCGTATAGTATCGAAGCGAGCCACTGGACTAAAGGTCTCATCATAGTCGATGCCCTCACGCTGTGAATAACCTTTGGCAACAAGTCTTGCTTTATAGCGCTCAATCGATCCATCGGCATGACGTTTAATCGTGTAGACCCATTTGTTGTCTATGGCTTTCCGACCTGGTGGCAGCTTAACATTTTCCCAAGTGCTGTTAGCTTCAAGCGAATCCATCTCTGACTTCATAGCTTTCAACCATGCTTCCTTCTCTGGTAAGTTGACAGCTTCTTCAAACGTATTTGGGATATCTTCAACTGCCATGTACGATACCACGCATCCATAAAAATCAGGTTTGCTGATCTTCGTTCGGTCTCTCAGCTTCTTGGTTGGTGGCGATGGTTCATCATTTTGATCTGTTGTTGATTCAATGGATGAGTCAGTGTCTGCATCTGTTTGTTGAGCCCTTTCAACCTTGTCATCATTGTTATCAGCCGATTCCTGAAGTTCACATTTGCCTCTTAAAACATTCTCTTCTTTAAACTTCACATCACGACTGACTTTAACTTCTTTGGTTTCGGGTAAGTAGACACGGTATCCTAAGCCATCTTCGTGATAGCCTACCATCATTCCCTTAACTGCTTTCTTGGCCAACTTGCGTCGTCGTTCTTTGGGGATGTGGATAAAGCACTCGGTTCCAAACACCTTCATGTGATCAATGCAAGCCTCTTTGTTAAACCACAGTTCATAAGGTGACTTGCCATCAACCTTTGTTGGTCCTGTACGGTTAAGAGTGTAAGCTGCAGTGTTGACTGCCTCTGCCCATAGAAACTCTGGTAGATTCGCAGCATGTATCATCGTGCGGGCTGATTCCATCAAGATACGATTTTCTCTTTCCGCTACACCATTTTGTTCTGGAGTGTACGGCACTGTGAAACTGTGCTTCATGCCCTGAGAAATGGTGATTTTTCGAACTTGCTCATTGTCAAATTCTTTTCCATTGTCGGTCCTCAATTCCTTAATTTCATGACCTGTGTTATTCTTCGTCAGCTTCAGGAACTCTTGCAACTTTTCAGCAACTTCAGACTTATACTTGAGAAAGTAGACAGATCTGTAACTTGTGAAGTCATCCTTGAACACTAAGAAGTAGCGTTTTCTTCCAAGAGAGTCTACTTCCATTGGACCACAGACATCTGAGAACACCAATTCTCCAGCTTTAGTTGCCTTGTTCACACGTTCTCCAAAACTCAACCTGTGATGCTTGCCGTACATACAGCCTTCACAGAACTCTTCAGTCACATTAACAGCTATTCCTTTGGTCTTCAACAACTTGGCAATATGGGTTTTATTCTGATGACCCAGTCGTTCAT
>JAQGAO010006458.1:0-12285 GCA_034697705.1 Ommatoiulus sabulosus | reverse complement strand
AGACCGAGCAGTCGGGGTACTCCCAGAGCACTCTTTTTGGACAAATGGAACAGTCCAGAAGGGTGCACCGATTTCAACGAAGTATGCTCGATGGACAAATGGAATGGAATGAAAGCAGATTTGTACACTCGGAGTACCCCAATGTACTCTTTTTGGACTATTGGAATTCGCCATGAGTTGTTGATTCAATGAAAAGATCACATGATGTAGCCTCATATATGTAACTCTGCATACCGTGTAATGTCCATTGTAAGACTCCTTCCGGAATATCTGAGAGTTTGAGACTTAGACCGAATTATTTGTCTAGTTCTTTGGTTTGTTTTTGACATTTGTACGAGGAAGAAGCTTGCGAATGAGGAGCTCTGAAGAATCTTCGTGGGTAGTCCTTGATATATTACAGGAAGCCATTTCGATTAATTAATTTGCTGATTGTGCAATTCGCTAACACCTCCATCATAAATTCCGTAATTCATCGTAATTTATAGCACATGACGTACGTTCATAAATGTCATGTGACTCATGTCATCAACTTTGATCGTTTCAGTATATACTGTATAATTGCGTCTAGAATATATGGCATGCAAAAACTTGTTTTAAGTTGTCCACTTCGCAATATGAAGTACTGAGTACCCGATTTCCGAATTCAGAGCGATGGCATCCGGACAATACTGTACAATTTTAGAACATGTACAATATACGTAACAATTTTGTTTTCAAGCTGCTTTCAATTTCACTTGCACGGTTGCACCAACTTCTCACCAATATTGGCAGTTAAATGGCTATAAATCTGCAGTTTTGCAATAAAAATGCACTACTGTATATAGCCATAACACGTCAACACTTCAAAGAAATGAAGTTGCGTCACTGTCACGTGTCATTAAATCTACACGTCAAATATTATAGTTTTCATAGTCACTCTGTTATGAGGGTTATAACTATGACAGCTTTTGATATCGAAAATAATAGTATACGGCCTATTTTGGACATTAGACCATTGTGATAGGCATTTTACACCAACACCCAAACTACAAAAGTGCCACCTCGTGACTTTGTTGTAAAAATGTGCTTAATTCTCTACCTGACATGTATGGAGCTCCATCTTGATTTTAGGTACGTGGCGCTACCTCTGAACTTGAAAATTAAAATTCTGAGAATCCACAATCTACCCATTCAGAATCTGAATCTTCAAATTCTAAGAATTCACGATTTACTCAATCAGATTCTTTACTTATGTACATATACCTGTAAATCAGTATAGCATAACGACGAGGGTGCCATCAAAAATTGCATTTTTGATGTAAATATGCTAAATATTTGCAACAATCCATTGTCCATTCATTGTCACTCATTTGACAATTTTTTTCAAGCAAGTGCGATTTTCTTTTCTAAAATTTGCGATTTGTTTTCAAAACTTTGAGATTTTTTTGTTGCAAATTTGCGATTTTGCAATAGCGTTCCATATCACGCGCCATTATCTCCACGTTTACTTATTTTTTAAACTGAGAAATGGGACGGTTTTTCGAGCCTGAAAAAAGAAATGCGGCATCCACTTTTCTGTATAAGATTATTCCCGACAATTGCATTTATTAACGGAACTCAGACAGAATCTTTACGAAAGGCGTTTTTACCATGGCAGTATAGTTAAGTCCAGTTTGATTAAAAACAGCGGTAATTTTGTTAGCCCAATCAGCGTATCGATTTTGCACACGTGACTTCACGACTGCCAAAAATGCCTATGGAATTAAAGCTTCAATCAGAGTATGTACCCCTAAAACGCAAAACGTTATCCAACTGCGGCAACAAAGGTAATCAACCTTCTTAAGTCATCCTGTCTCATTTACAAGAGATGTCTTCATGGACACCTTTGATGTCTTGCATGTCATTTAAGTCTCGCTTGATGCTGGACAGAGGTACAGATTGTAGAATCATGAGCTATATTCGTGTGGTCACACTGGTCGACCAGCCTCATTTCTCACACGATGTCCGAGGGAATGTTAATTGTACACGACTTGAATGTTTTGTTGGTTTTTTTTCTTTCTGGGAAACTTTGAAAATCAAGTCTTGAGCAAACACGCACCCGATGCGTGCCGCTCTGATGGGAACAATGCGAAAGTCGTGTCGAAACTCGTGTAATGGTACGTGTCTCGAGTTACCCACTTGTTAGGTACAGCCTGGGGTGGCGCAGCCCCCGAAAAATCACAAAAAAAACACTGCCCAGGTGTTCGACCAAGTCATTTCGATCTCGTATTTCGCGTGGGCCTTCTTTCTAAATATTTCTAATTGTTGATACCTATAGCTCATTAAGTGACGACCCATGCCAAATGGGTGCGGGAGCATAATTAATAATGGGAACCAAAAAAAAAATGTGGGGTAGACCCTTATTGGGTGCGGAAAGGTGATTAATTTTCTGCCGAATTCTTGCATGCGACTTGCGCAGGTAGACGTTGTGGGTCTTTTTTTCTGGGTGCTGTGGGATGGGCTTGTTGGGTGGCACTCTTTTTCTCGGTATTGTCTGCGGCGGTGGTCAAGTGGTCAGACTCTTTTCGGGAGTTCCCCCTACTGTGAATCCCTTCGCTAATTTCAAGTCGGTCTCCGCTTTTATGATGAGAGTCAACCTGTCACCAGCAGAGGCCCAAACTAAGATGCCCTGTCTGGCCATAATTGGCTTTGCGCCTCGTGTCTCCAGGGGCTCCTCTTTTCCTCTTTGAGGCTTTTCGGCTTCTGCTACGGTTCCACCTCTTTGACGTTGTTACGTGGCCGACGATCCTGGAAAAATATTTCTTCCATTTTCTCAATGAAATGATTGGAAACCATTCATATCCTGCCAATTAATTTTAAGTGGGCGACGAATTGCGTTGACATTTCGTACAAAGGGATATGAGGAAATGCGGCGAATGTTACATGTAGTTATCGAAGACTTTCGATGTTGTAATTGTAGGGACATCACAAACTTGTTCGCTTAAACCGTAGTTCGTACTATCAGAAGTCGGACAAAACATGACTTGAAAAGTAAGAACAAAGAATTCATCATTGTTTGGCTGAAATGACGGAAATCCAACCTCGGATGCCTCGGGTATGCGATTGGGAATTAAGGTGCTGCAACTTTCATCGGGGAATTTACCAGTTATTACGAATTTTTTGACGTCTTTCCTCGAGTTTGGCTAAGGGGGTAGGTATACGGAGTGTCAGATTCTGATAATGGCTTCATTCATAAAAATTCTGATGATGGCCTCATTCATTAAAATTCTGATGATGGCCTCATTCATTAAAATTCTGATGATATGACGTCATTCGTTAAAATTGTGAGGATGGTGTCATTTTTTAAATTCTAAAGTTGTAGTACAGCTGTTTTTTTTCCATACAATATAATTGGATAGTGGATACGCGAAAATTCATTCGTTTTAGCCGAAGATTTGTAATATTTTAATTTGGAGTTATATTTATTTTCCATACCCTAGAATGGGGATTGGAAATGAGTTCGTTCTATCAGAAAGTCATAAAACAAACTCTTCTTAATGAGGTTCCACTGTATGCGAATGCGACGTACATGATGTAGATATAGCGTTAGATCAAAGCCAGTGTCGCCATTTTGTTGCGGTATTACGAATGGATAAACAATTTGAAAATACTAATTGCTTTATGTCACTGTAAGTTCAATAAAAATGGCAAACATACATCCATATCATTTTGTGATCTCAATTTTTATATTTCTGAAAAAATTATTTGAATTCTTTCTTCTTCTTGATTAAAATTAGTTTTGGACTCGATGGCCAATCGATATATTCTGGAATTATATAAGTCATACATATATATGGTATACACCTACGTGTATTTACATGCATGTACAACATTTGGTGTGCAATTGACTCGTGAATAAAATTACTCAAAAACCTGTCATTGAATATCAGAATCAATCATTCGAGTAAATTTCCAGCGAAATACATGTATATACATACAAACTTTTTTTTGGTTTGTTCTAAAACAAACATCTCATTGATCAGGCAAACTGGGCTGCTACAAGAAGTTAATAATTTTACCGAAACATAGAAACGTGAAGAAATTGTGCAACATAGGGTAGTGGTTCGTTGCGAAACTAAAAATAAAATGAAATTATGAGCACTGAATTTGAGTTATATGTAACATTGCAAATATCATTCGCCATGTTGCAACTCCCCACTTATTTTATTTATTGATGAGAGGACAGATGGAGGCATGCGCATTTCATTAAAGGACGTGAACAATTTTCACATTCATATGCTAATGCGACTATAGGATACGGTCACGCATCTCTGTTAGGCCTACTTTTAAAAAAGCAAACCACGTGCCACTTTGAAATGCTTTTGTAATTGCCCTGACATGACGTGCTGAACATAAATCTTAATTTATTATGCACTTGTTAAATTTGAATTCGATATTGGTTTTGGCGTTCATCTACCCAGTGTATTGTGTGCTTTCATGTATAAATACTGTAAGAATACACCATAATGTTTGAATGTGTTTCCAACAAAACGATTTTTTTCAATGAAATCTATAAATATAGAAAGATATAAGGTATGTATGTTGCTTAGTAACTGCGAAAAAGTTTTTTCATGAAGCGTCTTTACGACAAATTGCTGACGTGGTAATTTCTGATATTACGAACTCATTTCCAGTCCCAGTCCTAGGGTTTGGATTAATAATGTTGATTTCTTCGTTAAACACAAATTCGGATACATGTATTACAAATGTTCGGCTAAGACGATGAATTTGAGTTCATGAGCATTGGCGTCATGTTACGTTAAAACTTTATAGGCAATATGAAAAAAATTACCCGATGAAATTAAGTTGCAGCACTTTCCTGTTCATAGATGTGATGGGGTAAAATGTTATCCAAATTTCGGTGAAACTTTATTTCTTATTGTTGAAATCACATTTTTTTTTTCGGTTTAAACGAACAATTTTTTTGTCCCTTGAGACTCTTAGTGTAACTTAGTGTGACAATAAAAACAGCTGGATGTTCACATTTCCACTTATGTTCTTGACCCTGCTTTAGAAAATTCAATGTAAAATTTCCCTTATTCGATAAGTGTTTAAAAAGCCAATCGCTGAGCTTCAATAGCATCAAATAATGGGATTATTATCGGAAAAGAACAGAAGGAAGCCTCGCAGCTGAATAAAAACACATAATGCACATGTATAAAATTCAGTATATGCACATAAGAAGGTTAATTAAATCCGTTGAGTCTTAATTTAGACTTTACTGATAAAATTGCTAAAGACTAAGCTAACGATGACAGCATGCAGCACATTTTGGAGCATCTTTGCTGTGCTTTAATTAAGATTGAAATTTTTATCCGAATCAGCTAGTTTCTCATGCAGTTTGCTCGGTCACACGTGGTTTCTTCCATTCATGAAAATAGAGGCGTAATTGAAATTAAAGTGCTTGCCTTAATTTAGTAAGAAAAAAAAGTTTCATAAAAGCTACTTAATCGCAATATCTGAGTTGGATGAAGCTGGAATGCAAATTGTTCTGTAATCAATCCGCGCTTGTGCATTTCAGTTTATGGTAATGGGGCCTTAATTTAACTAATGAGTACATTTTTTTGAACAATTAAGGAGAACAAGTGGAAAACAGTGCTTGGAGCTACTTGAGTTTTTCATTTTTCTACTGAGATTTTCAGTTATACTCATACATCGTATGTTAACAGAGTCCACAATATACAGATTTCAAATATACAAAATCGGTTTCTTTTTGGGAGGATGGTATAACTAGTACAAACCATCCTTTACATGCATATACACAATACAATATTTTTGCAGCTTTGATCGGTTTAATTCACTTTTTGATTGAATCTTACAAATTATTTAATTAAATAACTTCGTTTTTTTTAAAAAATAATTTCAAAGATTGATCATAAATGCAGCAAAGTTGCTTTATCACTTAGCATTTATCTTTCACATCAACGGAGAAAAGCAAATTCATGTTGAAAGAGGCCGTCAAAATGTCCCATACCTTTTATTTGGGAAATAACTCACCTTTATAATGAAGGTTTACACTATATTAAAAGTTTTAATTAAGTTTTTAAAAAGCGCATTAACACCATGTTAATGATGAAATGAAATTTAAGTTAATGCATGTCCGCATTGTGTTAGATCATTTTGGAAACTGGCCCATAACGGACGTCTACAAACTTTAGAAATACATGTATTGGCTCCAAAGCTTTACTTTTGAGCCGCTCCACATGGGCATATTGCAGTGAAATTTCATTGGTATTAAAATCTGTTAATAATAATAATAATAATAATTGATTATAACATTAATTATAATGGGTACAATAATAAGCACACATTAAGAATAAACACATTTTCTTACTCAAATTCTTCGAAAGTAAATGCATTTTCTATTGGCTCCCAAACATTGCTTTAGAGCAATTCCACATGGACATACTGCAGTGAAATTTCATATTGGTATTAAAATTTGTTAACAATTGATACTAACAATAATTATAATGGCTACAATAATTAATAAGCACACATTAATAATCACCACATTTCCTTACTCAAATTCTCAGAATTTTTTAATTAAATTGATTTTCATCGAAAATTTTGAAAATTTCACAAAACTTTAGGCGAAACATGCACCCATGCATACAGTATATCAATTACAAATAAGGAATGCCACAATGTTAATCGTTTCAAGTCTGCTATCATAATGCCAAAACCGACTTTATAAAAATTGTAGTTTTGACAATTAAATAAATTTAACGAAACATACTTGCATTTTCAATTTTTCCAATTATTTATCTACTGTATAACTTACATTCTTGAATTAAATTTAAAATTATGCGTGTGTATTTACACTATCAAGACCATGCTTATAACGAAATAATGCGTTTCTCAAAATTCTGTCGCAACTAAAATGTTCGTATGTTGTGTATAGTTTTCACATAGGAATTAATGTGCTCCTGATGTAATTGTGCCAAAGACTTCAAATATCGGAAATGCCCTTAGTTAAAAGTTGTTTTTCTGAAAAAAAAAATTAAGAACAACCAGATTTCATCTAAACACGATAAATTTATATGCGAATATATCCTAATGTCTCATTACCTTAAAACTTCAACTAAATTAACCGACGATTGATGCAACCAGCCGTTAGATGAACGTGACAGTAGACTGAAGGTTGAAGCACTAGTATGCACAATTGCTCAAGAGAGTAATAATTTCAGGGATAAATCTTCGAGTCAAATTTGAGGCTAATTATATATTCTAAAACTGGCTCGTATATTACATTGCAGGGCAATAATCCTTTGGCAAATGAGGCGTCCTGGAGAGACAATCTCAGCCAGAGAAGCCACTTAAATGGCTGCAGCCATCTTCCATCTCATGCCCTTTTTATTATTATTTTTTGTGTGCAAATCTTGTTTATAATCGACGATAAATTCCAACCGCACGTTTTCGACAAGTGCAAGCATTCCAGATGCAATTCGGAAAAAAAAAATACTGTTTTTGAGCGCCATTTTCTCTGCATTCGTGAAGGAATTTTGATCATGCTGGGTTTTACTGGACTACAACTTGACCTGAAACTTCGTGCAATTGTAGGCAGGCAGTCGTTGATTTAAGACTCACGTTTAATTGCCGGCGAACACGTGCATGTCGGGAACAGGTGTCCGGCAACCCGTTTTTATGGTTGGAGGAATTTGATTTTCAAGAATGTGTTAAAACATTTTTATTTATTAAATGTGTCGTAGCTTTCTAGATTGAAGCCATACTTGATGGCCCAGTCTAGTGGACGCCCATAAATCCACCAAATGGGCTTTGTTTAAAGCGAACTGTACACGTTCATTAACACTGTAATGACCGTCTAAGAGTGACATTAAGAAAAATCTTTTAGGGTAAAAAAATGTGAAATGATGGCCGGTAATGATGAAAATCCGGATTTTGGCACCATTACTGGGGCGTGGTTTGGAATTTAGGATCGTGGCTGTGAATACTGTCATTAATAATGACTATACAGACTGCGTGCATCATTAATTCTGTCATCAATAATATATTCACCATTTAGATTTCACCCGTCATTAATCTAGTCATTAGTATTGACCATGTATGTTTCCCCCATAGACAATACTCTTATTTAAATTTCGCGCGCCACGCATTCCCGACTCGTATTTCCAATTTGCGCCACTATGTGCACGCGCATGCGCAGAGTAACGGCAGAGTTGAAAGTAGTTATTTAATACTGTACACAGAAGTCACAGATACGCGTTTCTCTAAGCAAAAAATAGTCATTTCAAATGATCGTGTAAGGTTGAAGTGTAATGAAAGCGAATGATGCAACATTTTTGGAGGTAATGTCATTATAGTTGGTGGCATTACGTGTGCAGTTTAATTACCTAAAGAAGACGTATTTATAGAATGTTTTAGAAAACATTTCACTTTTTCAAGTGCATTAATTTGCTCATAAAATTGGTAAATGTGCATTTTGATTTGTTTTTTTAATTGAATATATTTGCATATCTACGAATTTACGTAGTGTCTTATTTAGAAAAAAAAAGATATAGAGGTTGGAACTGCAGTAATTTACCGTATTTTTTACACAGATTTGGTCAGATTTTTCGAGTTTATGCGCAAGCTGCGTGTTGCTTTTGTAAGGCGCTTTGTGCAAGCGCTTTTACAAGTAGCACGATCGTGACTGCCGTTAATTTTACATCCTGAAAGCGCCCAGCCTTTGCAAAGTTTTCGGATGTTGTGAATCTGCTAATAATCTGCTTTCCGATGTACGAATTCTTCATGAAAGTAGCAAATTGAATAATATTCTAAAGTAGAAAATTGAATAATATTCTCACTCAACACATACATATATAAAACTGTCAATTTCATAGAATTTTAATAGAAAAAGTCGCAATAAGAATTTAATTCAAAAAATGTATACAAAATTAAATTAAATAATGTAAACATAATTCGGAAAATTCAGGGAAGAATGACTTAATCTTCAAAATTATCTAACGACAATTTTGAAAGTAATTTTCCATAACAAATTTGCATAATTTTTTTTTTTTTTTAAATGTGGCAATTTTGTATTCAGAAAATGTTCGAGAATCGTGGAAAATTTGCACATTTTTCTTCGGTCACCGTGGAGAATTCGCAAATTTGTGCTCGGAAAACGTGGAAAATTTTGCACAAGTGTACTCGGAAAACGTGGAAAATTTGTACTCGGAAAACCTAGAGTATTTGGCAAATTTGTTGACGAAAAAAGGTCAAAAATTTTGCAAATTTATCCTCGGAAAATGGGCCCAGAGCTAAGCATGTAAACGTATTAATTTTGGTTCGCCATAACTGAATTGAATTTCCCTGACTTTTTCAAAATAAACCATTCTTCCCTGACTTTTCCCTAACTTTTCCCACTATTTTAAAGTTCCCAGACTTTTCCAGGTTTTCCAGGTCTGGGGAAACCCTGTAATTTTTTCCCGTGTAGGTTTTGAAAAATCCTGTATAACATTAGCATATGTCAATTTTGTCGTTGTTCAGGGAAGTTTGTTTGAAAACCTGGAAAAGTCGTGAAAATTAAATATGAAAACGTGGAAACTTTTTCAAATTTGTACTCAGAAAACCTATGGAATTTTGCAAATTTGTAGACGGAAAACGTGGAAAATTTTGCAAATTAGTCCTCAGAAAATGTGGAAAATTTTGAAAATTTGAACTAAGAAAATGGCCTTGAGCTAACCATGAATAGAAGTATTAATTTTGGTTTACCATGACTGTGTTGAATTTCATTGACTTTTCAAACAGTGGCGTAATGTTTGAGAAATGCTTAAAAAGGTAGCCATTTCAAAATATGAAAACCAGAATATTGAATCGAGTTTTTAGGATTACTCACTTAATTCAAAAGTACTGAAATCTAATAAAAAAATTAGAAAGTAACATCAAATTCGATGAATATCTGTCAACCCGAGACACACATCAACGACGCACAATTCTATTTCTAAGCGTTGCATTATGGGTACATTATCAGCCGACATCATCGGTTCGGTGATCAGCCGATTTTTAGTGAAGCGAGAAATGGAAAGGGGCGGCCATATTAGGAGTAAGGTGTTATGTTCTGGCCAGACTTTATGGACGCGAACCCCCCCCCCTTCAAGTTTAACATCAGGGTGTTCCAAAGTGTTGATTGAAAATTTGGAGCAATCGGACGTGTGGATAAAAAGTTGTCCCGGAACGGAGAAATCCAATGGCGAATTCCAATTGTCCAAAAAGAGTACACTGGGGTACTCCGAGTGTACAAATCTGCTCTCATTCAATTCCATTTGTCCATCGTGCATACTTCGTTGAAATCGGTGCACCCTTCTGGACTGTTTCATTTGTCCAAAAAGAGTGCTCCGAGAGTACCCCGACTGGTCGGTCTCAAGAGCCACTGCAGCTAGTGAATCCAACATGGCGGATGGAATTCGAGTTCGTTTTGAGGTGATTTTCCAGTTCAAATTTGGCGGCAACTGAGCTCTTTTTTTGGCCGGCTACTCGCACTGGCCTATTCCAATTAAACGGAGTAGGTATGACGTCATAAGGGCGCACTGTGTCAAAAATATCACGACTTCCTGTCGCACTGGCTAGCCACTACTCTGCCCTGGTGTGGACAATTTAGGTAAATAGCACAACATTTTCAAAAAAATTTCGACATTTTCCTAGGACAATTTTGAAACATTTCTACAAATTGAAATTTCTCATGATAATTACAGTAGATTGCATCACAAGAATCATGAAATTCTTATCCGATGCAATTTAAAATTAGCGGAATTCCGAATCTTTTAATACGAATCGTGTATTCACGTGTGAAAAAGAAATGCATTAATTGGCTTAAAAACAGCGTGAGCCATGAGCCAATGAGTGAAGTTTTTAAACCAATTCGTGTGGCGATTTTGCACAGGTAACTTCATCGCTGTCAAAATACGATTCGTTATACTTCTATTTGAGTACCCCTATTATTATAGCTACTGTATGTCACACTCATGTGCAATTACTTATTGCGATTTGTTATATCACCGAAGCCGGCCATAACCTACAGTATTTCGATATATTGTAGTTTCTTGTGCCCCTAAATTTGTCAGCGATGAAATAAATTTTGCCTCGATTTGAATTTTACAAACTTTTATCACGATGGCATAACCATTTTATCAAACGGTTGTTCTGGAATAAATCTCTTGGATAACTGCAAGAATGCGGAAATTGCTCGACATTAGTTTCCATGAACCTCAGTCGAATTTCTGATTTATCAACTGTATTTCGATAGATAAAAGCCAGCGAATCGAGTATCAAACAATCCGAATTTTTGTTTCAACTTTATTCTTATTATTATTGTTTTGTCAAATTGTATACGCGTATTTATGACACTAATTATAATTTGTCGGCATTTTCTGTTTTTCTTCCTTCCTTAAAATTTTGGGGGGCTTTACATCGTTTTTGTTTTCATAACATTTTATTCATTTGAATTCAACAAATGTTTGTGAGGCCTAGGCCCAAGCAAGAATATATAAAAACAATGATTGAAAAGTGACACAACTCAAAATTTTCATCAAAGTGTCGACATTTTCCAAACTTTCCGGAAGTTGAAAAAACAAAAGGAAATGGGGCAGACACCAAATTACGTTATATCAATATCATTGCATCATTAGGGAAAACGATGGCCAGATTACTTTTCCTGGAATTAATTAATTCAAATATATTATTTCAATTTGGTTGTGCTGAAAGTTGAACAATTTTGAATTGTGGAACTTTTTTAGTTATGAAAATATAATCTTGTTTATCAGAGAGGTTTTCACACAGCTCAGGTGGTATAGTAGTTGCGCAATCATTCGCAAGTTACTCAACGTACTATTGCAACCAAAACAAACGATAAGGATTGCACCACGAATTGTAAGAAGTGTCAACAGTATTTCCAATACAGCTAGTAGCCATGCCAATATCTATATAAACACGCCAGTGTTCGTAGCTGGTATCAAATAGTATTTCAATCGCCTAGGATTCATTACTTCATATTTGACTTTGCAGTTTAAATAAACTACGGCAACCACTACTGAAGACGCGTCGCATTTACTTGGGTATGTAATGAATCAATAGGTTCATAAATGTCATGACTTCTTAAACTACCAAATTTTTATGGGAGCAGAGAATTATAACAGGATGGGAACGGCGGAGGCGGAAATATTGATAGGGGAAAGAAAATTTAATAATTATCAACAAACTAGCGGTCCCGGCCACGCGTTGCGGTGGCTGAATTCCTTTCCCGACGAATTCCTGCCCTGATGAAGGCCTAAA
>JAQGAO010006457.1:0-12286 GCA_034697705.1 Ommatoiulus sabulosus | reverse complement strand
TAATAGCCAAGGAGAAAATGTTTAATCTTTGACATCAAAGAATTTAAGTTCCTTATCAAAGAATATAAGTTCCTCATTTGTCTTCTTAAGGTATAGTACATGGCATTAAAAGTCATGGTAGTAAAAGACTTATCTTGGCATAATAATCTTGCCATCAAATTGCAAAACTTGCAGAAATCGATGCATCGATTCGTCTTATTTCCAGGACATCTTGATTTGCATTGACTCCTAACCCGATGTCTTCGATGCATTATCTTTTTACAGTTTTATTTAACGCATTTTCGTTTTCTGTTCCCGCAGGGGTCGTATGCACGCCGGTGGCGACATCAACACCGCCCTGGGGATTTTGCCCGATAAGCTCAAGACGGAATTAGCCCTTCACGTTAATCTCAGCACGTTGAAGAAGGTGAGCTGAGCTTTCAAAGGGGATTAAAGGGATTTCCCCTTGGACGTACGATTGATTTTCCCCTTTGCATCTCGCGTGTGACGTCACAGGTGACCATCTTCCAAGAGTGCCAACCGGAATTCCTTCACGACCTGGTGCTCAAGATGAAGGCGTACATCTTCACGCCTGGAGACCTCATCTGCCGAAAGGGAGAAGTGGCCAGGGAGATGTTCATCATCGCAGACGGCATCCTGGAGGTCATCAGGTCAGAGGCTCAGACATCCGTAATGCACGATGCACCTTGTTTGAAAAATTATCTTCCACCCTATGCGAAATCCATGGAATATTAGATATTTGGGCTGAAATGCAGCATACTTCCGATTATCCGGGGTCGGATTAACCGGATTTGGTCACTGCTGAATTAATAGCCAAGGAGAAAATGTTTAATCTTTGACATCAAAGAATTTAAGTTCCTTATCAAAGAATATAAGTTCCTCATCAAAGAATATAAGTTTGTCCACAAAGAATATAGGTTTGTCATCAAAGAATATAACTTCCTTATCAAAGAATATAAGTTCCTCATCAAAGAATATAGTTTGTCCACAAAGAATATATAGGTTTGTCATCAGAGAATATAGGTTTGTCATCAAAGAATATAACTTCATTATCAAAGAATATAAGTTCCTCATCAAAGAATATATTTTTGTCAACAAAGAATATAAGTTTGTCATCAAAAAATATAAGTTCCTTATGTTTTTGTTCATCACAATGACAAATATTCCAAAAACGTTAAATTTTATAAAATGAAAAAACATTTTCTCAAGAAGAAACATTGTTCCACCAAAAAAAAAGTGGGTATGTTTGCTATGAAACTTAATTTAAAAAATTATAGTTATTAAGATAAAAAAAAAAGTCGTATACGTAGGTTTTTGAAAAATTCTTTTTTTAAAAAGAAAATGTGGGTAGTTTTTTAATTTTCTTTAAATTTGGTTCTTTTTGATAAAATTGCGTCGTTTTTTGGTAAAAATGATATAGGTAAAGTAAATTTTAAAAAAAAATTCTATGAAATGACGATTTTTTCAAAAACGAAAAACCTTTTTTTAAAAAAAAAATTAAAATGACGAATTTTGAAATAAATCGCTATTGTTCATGAAATAAAATAAAAGTAGAATTTTATAAACAAAAAATTTTGTAAAAAAAATTTCGGTGTGTTTATTATAATTGTTTTAAGACAAATGATAGCTATTAACTAAAAAATTATCATGTTTTGAGATCATCGTTTATATTTTATTACAGAAATGTCATTCATTCCGAGAAATTGTGTTTTGATAAATGTGGATTAGTTTTTAGAAAAATTCTTTTTTACAGAAATTTGGGAAGTTTTCTAAAATAAATTCTAAAAACTATAGGGGTGTTTTAGAATTTCGTCGTTTTTGTAAAAATCATATAGTTGAGTAAAATTGACATTTTTTCTAAGAAAATGACGATTCTTTCAAAAAATAAAGAAAAGCAATTTTTTTTATTAAAATGACGAATTCGCCAATAATGATGAATTATATGAAATTAAAAAATTATCCTTTTCCAGAAAGATAGATTATAGTTATTATAAAAATAAACTTTCGATTTTTGGGGAAACTGGATTATCGTTTTCAAAAATTGTATCATTTATTCAGAGAAATTGGGTCGGTTTTGGAAAATTTGGGTAGTTTTGGAAAAAATTCTTTTTTGTATTAATTGTTTCTTTTTTTGTGGGAAAATATGTAGTTTTGGAAAAAATTCTTTTTTGTAATAATGGTTTCTTTTTTGTGGGAAAATATGTAGTTCTTAGAAAAATTATATAATTATGAAAAATCAAATTGTTTTTCACATAGAGTATACTCAATGGAAAAAAATATATCCCTCCTGGTTGGCTCATTTTTAGCATCGATTGTAGGATTATCCGCAATCCGGATAATCGGGAGGCTATACTTGAACGTTCAAAAATCACAGCACGAATATTGAAAGGTTCGAAATTTGACATGAAAGAAGCGTAAATGCGAAGCAGTGCTTCAAGTGGAGCTCTTTGGGTTTGTAAAAACATTTGAATTGCAAGCATATGCTTCGTATCCCTCTTAAATAATAGATTTAAAAAGGGAAACTTTGACAGCTGCATTTTCTCGAACCTGTTTCCCAAGTTCCTTTTGAAACTGCATCTTTCCATAAGTATTTCCTTCTTCTGCGAATCTTTTCGCGAGTATTTTTCTTTTTCTGAGAATATTTTCATAAGTATTTTCTTCTTCTGCGATTCTTTTCAAAACCGGCAGCGAAACTGGAAAAGTTCTGACGACCATGAAAGCGGGCGACTTTTTTGGCGAAATCGGAATCCTCAACCTTGATGGACTAAACAGGTATTACATAGAATTTTGGGCTAGAAATACCAGCAGCACTGTTTCCCATTTTTATTGGAGAGTAAAATCAGTGCCAATTTGGAAAATGTTTAAAAAATGATGCACTTGGAGGCACAATTTCTGACCAATTTCAATTTCTGGTTTAAAACAGCATTAAGTCAAGCAAAATTAGTTCCAATGAAAATTTGCAGAAAATTATGCACTAAGGAAGCACAATTTTGGACAAATTCAATTTCTGGGTTGTCAGGATTAATTCAAGCAAAATGAGCTCTATATTGAGTAAAAACCAATTATCTAACCTGCCAAAGTTTCGGCTAAATGATAGTATTGCCACTTTATTTTACAATGCATTAAAACATGTTTGATTTTAAAATGAAAAATGCATGTGACTAAAATTGACCAATAAAGCATAAGAGCATAATATTTTAATATACTGTACATGTACAGTATACTGTATAAGAAAGGCTAATGCATGATGTTCCTAAAAGAATTTTGTGATAGAAATTCACAGAATTCAACTTTTTTTAACTACAATGTATATACCTTCCTTGGGAACTTTGACAATTGTGAATATTCAAGAGGAACTTTTGATTTTCAGACCTTTTTAATGTCTGTTACCATTATAGGAGAACTGCGGATGTCCGCTCCGTTGGCTACTCGGAGTTGTTCAGCTTGTCCAGAGAGGACGTCCTGGGGGCCATGAAGGACTATCCAGAGGCACAGGTCAGTTTAATAAAAAAAATTGAGAAGTTATAGTATGATAATTCTGTTTTTAATTGCGCTAGGCATCCTGATTTACATAATCAGAAAAGGTATTTACAGAAATTCTGGAAGTGTTCTAAAAAACCAATTTTTTGTAATAACTGTTTTTTTGTGTGGTAAAATTACATCGTTTTTTCTAAAAAAGCAGTTTTTATTAAAATTACGAATTTTCCAATAACGGTGCAATTATACTGTATGAAACGAAAAATGATCATTTTTCAGAAAGATGATAGTTATTATGAAAAAAAGTCTATTTTTGGGGAAATAGTATTACGTTTATAAAAAAAATTGTTATTCATTCAGAGAAATCATGTCGGTTATGGAATTATTTAGTCAGCTTTGGAAAAAAAAACTTTTTTGTAATTTTGGAAATTAGGAAAATTTATTTTTTTTTGGGAAAATATGTATAGTTATTAGAAAAAATTATATTGTTTTGAAAACTTGAATTGTTTTCCACATAAATTGAATAAGTTTTGAAACAATCCCGCCTGGTCCCGGTCCCGGTTAATCCGCAATCCGGATAATCGGGAGGCTATTTTACGTTCAAAAATCACAACCAACACAGCAGTTGAAAGGCTCGAAATTGAAAAATTGCAAACGAACTCCACAAAGTATACGAAACAGCGAAATGTGCGAGAAACAACAGAAGAAAATGTTGACCAAACTAAATGTCACAGGTTAAAATACCATAACATCTCAAATTCAAAACCCAATATTAAAAATACGAATGAAGATCAGAAGCCAAAATAGAACACATTTTTTTGAATTCCTTGCCTTTCGCCACAGGAGATCCTCCAAACAATGGGCAAGAAGCGCCTGATGGAGGCTCGGAAGGCAGCAGTCAACGCCAAAAAAGAATTGTCCGCGCAAGAGAGCCTTGGTTCGGAGAGCGGCAAGGACGTGATTGGCCCGGACAGCGAAAGCGCCCGACAGAAGGCCGTGCTCATGGTCAGAAGGCTCAGGAGGGACGCCAAGGACCTCAGAAACTATCTCATGAAAAGCTCCAGCAAAGGAAGCTCAACGCTATTCCGGTAAACGAAAAAAAACATGCATAGTTTTCGATTCTCTATATATACAGGATGATTCCAAAGGTCATGCTCAAACTGAAGAGGGAGGTTGAGGAGTGAAAAATAAACACCTTTCAATCGGAAAAATAATTGCATTTGAGGCTTAATTAAGGAGTTACGAGCATTTGATGGGTTTGCATCACAACTGTAAATGTTCCAAATACCCTTATTTGTGGGGACATCTCAAAAGTCTGGTGTATGAAACACAAGTAAATGACCCTGAAACACTTGTAGCCAGATTGGTAGCAGCAAATGAGCAAATCAGAGATATACACCAAATGTTTTTGCAAACGTGCGTCAAAGTTTTAATAGGAGATGTGCGGCTTGCATTGACTGCAGGAGACGTACTTTTAAACAGCTATTGTAATTAACATGTTTTGTTTCAACTTTCAATACTTATTATTTTATTGAAATCAAACAACGAATAGCATTCATTAAATGCAATGGTATTTGGAACATTTAAAATTGTGATGCAAACCATCAAATGCTTTCAACTCCTTAATTAAGCCTCGAATGCAATTGTTTTTCCGATTGAAAGGTGTTTATTTTTCACTCCTCTACATCCCTATTCAGTTTGAGCATGACCTTTGGAATCACCCGTATATGTACGTGTACAAGGGGGTCCAAAACTGACAAATGCAAACCTGAAGAAACTTTCCAATTTAGCTAATGGGAAATCAACAAATCATTTGCATATAGTTCGCCAAATTTCGCCTACAGTAGCTATAAAGTAGAAAATTGTTCTGATTCGTGCATCAGATCCACTTTTTACTCCAATATGTGCAATCTTTGTTCTGGCATCTAATTAAAATCTCAAAAAAGGGTTCGACTAAAAATCACCTTCCCATGACACCCTGGGGCGCTACATCCCACTAACGAGCATGTTGACGCTGATTAGATAATTCTTTGGTTTCATTTGCATCAATTAGACGTCCTCAGTGATCTCCCAAGTTTTTAGCTCGCCAAATGCCTTCTCACAAGCCATAGAAATAAAAAACAGAATTTTTACAAACTCATAAATGTAAATAGCTGATTGCCATATTCCGGCCGCAACATTCGCAAACAGGACGTTAGTAATAAAATTACGGGGGAAAGGGTAGAAAATTGCTCAGATTTATGTGGGCCTTTAGTACTTTCTCAAACGTTATAACTAATCACGTGTCCTCAAACCAATTAAAACTCTTTGTCATGGCCACACAGGCGCCGATTTCGTGAGAAGTTGCAAATCGTTCGAAATATTTATTGCGAGAAACCAATGGTCGGTCATTAATGTTAATCAGCAATTTTGTTTGATATTAATGATCAATTTATGTTTTCAATGTTTATTAAAACTATTGCCTACTTGAACGGATCTTCTTCAAGTAATATTGCTAATTGCTAACGAGAAACTTTTCGAACTGAGATGTCCAAAAATGAGTGAAATTTAGGCTACATTAAATGGCTCAACAATTAGCCTTACTACAAAAATCTGTAATGGTAAGCACTCAAACTACATGAAATTCCAATTATTCAAACTATTTGTAAGTTCAGCATGCAGCCGTCGTTATCAAAGATCATTTTCCGATGCAGAAATCAAGAGTTAATAGACTGTACTACATGTACCAGTGGCGCAACGAATACATTGTACATATTTAACATTATAACTTAAACTTAAAAACCAAAGAACCAACAGTTTTCAGCTTGCCTAAACATCCTACACTAAATCCGTGTATCGTGAACAGTATACAAGGTCAGTCACCTTTATAGGCACTGCACTGTATGGCTGGCTAGTTCTCGTCCATATTCCAACACGCCATAAGGAACCTTCAAAATGACAAACTACCAGAAACGATATTATTTTTACGTAAATGTTATGATTATAAAATATGGGGAAGGAAGGAGATTTGCCTCTGTAAATGCATGTACAATTAACAAGGCTGTTATTTTTACAGCATCCCACATGGTTTATGGGTGACCCCTGAAGTAACGGTTATAGTATGGGAATAAGACAATTGGTGGTATCCTAACCTGTATACACCTTTGGCCAAAGTGATACCGTGTAGTCTTTTACGCGGTTCATATCGTTAAGGAGAGCGTGCAAAATTACCTGTGATTGCCACGTGACAGTGTCCGAAAAGTGACTTCGGTTGCGCCCATGACGATTGCGCTTCATGGACGGTTGTTGTAATTAAAACAAGGAGAAGGCGACAAATTAGGTTAATCCAAACTGCGTACCGACTTCAAGCAAACATTTGAATCATTGGGAACACCAAAAACCCCAAACCAGTGCACCCTAAACAGGGAATTGGGCAACGGAACGGAACAAATGCATGGGGGCTTCGGCCATGGGCGAGTGGACCGCGACCAAACGAGTGACCAGTGGTGAGACGAGGGTAGCTTTGTTGGACAAAGTCCAGCTGGGGTGGACATAAGGACACTGGGAAAAAAGGCGAGGCTTGGGGTCATTTTGGGGATTTCATGTACCGTCGTTGACCATCCCACAACCAGAAATAAAACCGAGATAAATCCTCCAGAAAACAGCTACTTATTCAGGAAAATTCCGACAAATCTAACCGATCATGTAACCAGCAGTTCTCCCGTCTTCATCGTCATTGATCGGTTAATCCACCAACCTACACGTATAAGAAAGAATTTAAAGTGCTTTTACATAATGCTCTTTATAAAGAGCCTTATATATAGTAAAGCATTTATAAAAATGTTTTACATCTCGCTTAGCACACAACTGATGCGCAGTTACGTATACAAAATACCATTGAACACGTGCATTTGAAATGTGACGCCTAGCCATGGTCAAATGTTAAGTTAACACAATTTCTTACGTTTCATCTATATCGACTCATCCTATGAATTCGTCACCTAAAGTGGCTTTAATGTATGTTGTTGGCAAAAGCATGCAATAGTTTTGACTGTAAACACATTCCAAAACTGTTTAAGCATTGTTAGTTATTTTACTTTTCTATAATGATATATACACTTACGTTTTACCAATTTTAGCTGAATTGCTCTGAAGAAGATTAACTTAAGGTTTCAAAATAACACAGGTTACATTCCTATGCCCTGCGTTCCCTACAGACATACAACTTTTAGGCTACTATCTGCATCCGGCATGTGCTTTGGGCAGTTTACATTATTGCATTACCTAGAGAAAGTATCGAAATGTTTATCTTGAACTTAATTCAATTGTTGATATCAGCCTGGATGCCAAACAATCAATAACCCCTCCAATATGGGAAATCCGGCCTGCACTACATTTTGGGGATTCGAGTCAGAAGAAGATTCAGATGCACTCTAACAGACCCAATACTGTGTGACAATGTTTATTTCTGAACACAAACTGAGAAATTGAAAGAAAACACAAACTAAACTAACTTATCTCTTATCGAAGTGAGGTTATACTACTGATATCTTTTAAATGCAATATGATAAACCAGATGACCCGGGAAAATTATAGAAATAAAATAAGATTTCATCTCAGGAGTCTCAAACATCTCATGGTGTTCACATACCAGGACCAAATTCAATCCAGGGGTATGTTTAATTTTTTTTTAAAAAAAACAACTGTTTAAAAACGTTAAATTGCGGATATTTATGAATGTGGATAAAAACAACTGAACAAAGTTGAATCTTTAATTGAGCTGTCCAAACATTATTAACATGGCTTACATGTTCCGTTTGAGTATAAACGATATCCACTCCTAGAGGAATAGCTATAAAACTATAATAAAAGCATTTATGAACACCATGAAATGTTTAACTTAATTGTTATTCAATTTTTCACAAATGAACTCATCTCAGTCGGGGTTATTTTTTAAATCTTTTTCATCTTCACCGTTTCAGTACCTTCCATCATTAAGCAGCAAAGGGATGTCATAAAAATCAAATACGAAATAATGTCTCCCCAAAAATGATGGTCCAACATATTTAATAAGGATTCTAGGCTGGAATCTTTCACAGGCGTTTTGTTTCCAACTTACAGTACATGTATATTAATGGGAAAGAATTTCCGCCTCTAAATTAGCCAATGGATGACCTTGTTATCATTACTACATGGTAATTTAATAAGGTGTGATGAATTCTGCTATCATTATCGCATCGCACCTGCGTTACAGTATGCCAGCACTAAATAATGATATGGTCATGATATGTCGGCGCTTACTATTGCATTAACAAATGCCTGGAAAGTAAATGTTATTAATAGTGCTTAATTGTACGATTCATTTTAATTTCAACGAGACGATGTACATGTATGAAGAAAACACCTAACGAATACATTACGTTAATTTTTAGCCAGAAAACTATCATTACTTTTATATTGATTAATGATTTGTGTACTGGAATACGTTTCTCCAATGTGTTATTTTTTCATGTTTCATAAAATAACGTACATGTAAGTGTAATTGGGGTGTACAAACGCAATGCATTAATTGGTTTAGAAACAGCGATAACCTTGAGTGAATTTTTTTAAACCAATTGTGTCGATTTTGCACACGTATATATCTGTTTGAGTATACTTCTAATGTAATGCAGTATACTCTTATTTTTGCTGCAATAATTTACCAATACCAAATTGTTGTAGAATGCGTTTTTTATTGACGGTGTTTAAACAAGGAGATAGAAATTTTATTTCACGAAATATTTTTTCGTTGTGAAATGCAGTTAAAAATTGCATTATAGAGTAAGGACTAAACCGATAACAGAAAATTTCGTGTACAAATACAACATTCTATAAGGGAGGCGTTTAACGAAATAATGCAATATGCACGCTCATTACTATCGAACATACCTGAATTTGGAAAATTAGAAGCCACTTTGAGATTAGTTTTTTTAAATGCATTAGGCAACTTTAGGTTTGCTGACTTCAGGCAAATACGATCCAATTTTTTTTGGTAAAAAATTGCTTGCAAGTCACATTTAATGGATTCGTTCTAATCAATGTCCATTGGCCTATACATGTACATCTTACACAAACACAAAAAAATTATACCAAAAAACGAGTAAAAACAATACATTATATATGGATTAATTCGTAATGGAAATTGATTAAACTAACCAACATGCAACCATAGATTAAATTAAGGGACCATTTAGAAATGAAATACAAACTAAACTAGGGCTTCATTTTATCAGACTTGACAATATCCTAACTATATTTCAAAAAATTGCGTCAATTGATCGATCGTTATCTTTACCTACTGAATAACTAAATAATTTTCGGGTTAATTATAGCGCATTTTGTTATCATTTCTATACAAAATAGTATTTTACGATAACGTAACAAATTGGGTAAGTTTGATTCCAATTGAAACGCGTGAAAAGTTGCTGTGTTTCATACTAAATGTTGTTATTTAGCAGCCTAAACTGTATTTAAGATGGTAAAAATAGTTGTACATCACTCAAGAAAATTATAATAACAAGTCATCATCACCTGCAATCGGCAATCAATAAATGATTTTAGGAAGAATGAAGAAAACAGTCAAACCATGGCATGATTATAAGTCAAACAGTTTCCCATGATGCAAAGGAAGTCGTTTTCTACAAACTTCCTTACATTTTTTTTTTAATCCGCCTGGCGCCAAAACGCTGCGATTTTACATCGTTTGGTATTTTACAAAGAGCTGCTCGCAGTCATTCAACTTTTTGGCCATCGATACAAATTAAGCAAATGCATATCCAAAATACGCCTGAAGTTTTCCTTCGCCAACTTCACTATACTAAAAAACAATAAAAAACATACGTGCAATTAAATGCTGGCCCTCAGGGCTATTTTTTGCCCAAAAAAACCAACCAGTAGAAGTGAGGCGAACGAATAAAAACATTAAAATTGCTTTCGATGGTAGAACAGTGCATTAATATTTAAATAGGTTAAATTGATATCGAGCATGCAGGGGTATTAAGCACACACGACCTAAGTAATTGAACGGAAAAAACCGATTTCACCTCTGGAACGCTTCAACTGAAAATATATTGCAAAAAATAAACAAAAAAAATATACATGTAATGCTACTGATATCAACTTTAGGCACGGAAACTGCGCACTTTTGACAATTTTAATTTTCAAATATTGTTAAAGGAGCAATGAGATTATGACTTATCTAAACCAAATTTTGTAGACGAATTTAAAGGAAATACTGGCTTTTTCAAATCCAAATCTCGATTTAATAAATTTAAATAATTGGAAAAGTAGCCAAAACATTGAAATTTTTGGAAGTTTACCTGAAATATATTATAGCTACAGAAATTTCTTGAAGAATGTAGGACACATGTTAATTTTAAGTTTCTCGGCCATGATACTTGGAATCTGCTTTACCAATAATTTAAGGATTATCAAATAGAGTGCGCTGAAGTCATTACTTAATGTAGGATACCCGGTAAACAAATGCATTTGCCAGCAACATTCATCGGTTTACAAACCAATCAGAAGCCTTTCAACGTACAGATGCGAATGTCAAAATTCCAAAAATAGCACCGCGGAGTAATACTCGTTTTTTTCATACAGTCTAAATTGTTGATATCCCCAATTCGTCAGGCAGCAGTTAATGTCAAGTCAACTAGGCGCAGCTGACAGTGGAGACAGGAGACTGCATCCCATGCTGCCTAACGCCCATAATCAAATGGTTAATTTCCATAATATTCATGTCGGCAAATTGGATTTCTGGCATTACACACATTATTCTCACCGTCTCATTCATCATATTTGCGGATTGGGGATGGGTCACCACTTTACCACTTTCATCTATAATGGATTTAAGCATGCATTTAGGCTAATTCAGGAGGATGTGATAATTCATTATTCATGCCCCGCTCTGTCAACATCACATTAGGCAGCATGGAAATGAAGCTTCTGTCCAATTCCAAGTGACAAGTTATGGCCACCATGGTCATTTATTCAGTAGGAAATTAGGGTTAAAATTACGTTGCAAACATGCATTTCAGTCTATACCAGACGAAATATGCACTAAGAAGTTTACACTCTGATGCAAACACAATATTTAAATCTGAAATTAGGATTTTGTCTTCTTCTGCGAAGCCAGTTAAGGGTGTTGAATAACAAAAACTGTTTACACCAAAGAATCATTGTGTAATCAACTTTCGATAAACAATAAATTGCCAGATTGTCAGGACGTCATCAAACAACCATTGAGACTGAATGCACCCAATTACAGTATGTAAATTCTCCAACCATTTTGCCGTCCTTTCTGTCCATTTAATATCAGCTGTCTAAAACCAACCTGTGAGATTAATGGAGGCATGCAATTAGCTTACAACATTTCCAGTTTGCTGTCTGGAATGAATGTAATTATCCCGGCTTTTAAAGCCATCGATCTGTCCTGTTCTAAAATTACAAAATGGCAGGAATGTGTCAACAAATGCAAATAAAATATATACTTGAATAATTTTGCTGCCGAAAATGTCACTACCAGTACAAGTGCAAAAATGCAACAGCACTTTCGGCGTCACATCACGAACAAAATGGAAACATCTGCAATCATTTCAGGATAACAAATAAATAAAAAAAAAAAACCTCGTGGATATCGTATACAAAATACCAATCTACCGGTAGGCCCAAATTCACATCATAGATGGCGCTGGAATCTCAGCATCATCGCAGTATATCTCGTTGCTATAAATCATCATAGATGGCGTTGGGATTGGGGAATAGCGTATTTGCAATTTGTTAACACGTT